>JAVQJF010087200.1:0-19943 GCA_036023855.1 Gadopsis marmoratus
ATCTGATAAATAAGACTTAAACCAGCTTAGTGCGGTGCCTTTAATGCCAAGTAAATATTCCAGTCTCTGCAACAAAATGTGATGGTCAATGGTATCGAAAGCAGAACTAAGATCTAACAAGACAAGTACAGAGACAAGACCTTTATTTGATGCAATTAGAAGGTCATTTGTGACTTTCACCAGTGCTGTCTCTGTGCTGTGGTGCATTTAAAGAGTATTATTTTAGAGTTTAATTACAGCTACTTTAAAGGACTGTGGTACATAGCCTTTTAATAAAGACAGATTGATCATATTTAATAAATTAATATTAAAATCACCTACAATAATTACTTTATCTGTTTTAAGAACTAAACCTGATAAGAACTCTGAGAATTCAGATAAAAATTCAGAATACGGTCGAGGAGCACAGTACACTATAACAAATAGAACTGACCGTAATGTTTTCCAGTTTGGGTGTGAAAGACTAAGAACAAGACTTTCGAATGAGTTATAATCCAGATTAGGTTTAGGGTTTATTCTTAGGCTTGAGTCAAAGATGGCAGCAGCTCCACCTCCTCGGCCTCGAGGAATGTGAGTGTTGATGTGACTGGATTCATTTAGGCTGACATATTCATCATGACACAGCCAGGTTTCAGTAAGACAGTGTCACGGCCTCCCGTTGAGCACCTGTGTGGTGTTTATCAATCATTCCACGGGTTCGGTCTTCACAGCTGGGGCTCATGGACTTGATGACCCGCCTGTGGTGTATTTAGCCCCAGCTTCCTTTCTCCTCACTGCTGGTTCGTCTGTGTTCCACTAAACTGTCTATCTGCTCTGTGATTGTCCTGAATAAAGCTGTGTGTGTATGCACCTCAGTTTATGTGCCGTGCTTTTGGATCCTTCCCCCGTTGGTGTGTGATAGACAGAATAAATCGATATGATGGTCTGGTATTAGATCATTAACTAGTACAGCTTTAGATGACAGAGATGTGATGTTTAAGGGTCCACATTTAATTCTCCTGTTTTGTTGTGCTGTTTCAGTGGTGGTCTTGATTTTGGGTATTTTTTTTATAATAATAATAATTGGACCCTAAGGTCGTTTAATGGTCAATCATGATACACACACGTGCAGAGAGCAGTGCTCAAACACACACATACAATCACGTTCCACATTGAAATGTATCCTCTGCTTTTTTTTTGCTGTTTTTATGTGTCGCTCCTCCTTTGTTTACTTCTGTTTTAGTTAATGTAAGTGGTCGGGGGGGCAGACAGCCTCTCTGTGGAGTTCAGGGTGGGTAACTGTGGAAGCAGAGAAGATGTAGGACTGCAGCTCTGCCTCCTGCTCTCAGCTCCAAGGTGTCATGGCTTAGGGCCGCTAATAACCAGCAGTTGAGTGACGACATGCGGCTGTACATGTCATCACTAGTAACATTTGGTAGGAGACCAGAGAAAACTATGGAGTCCGACATTGTCTTTGCGTATGTGCATAGCGACTCCACATTAATTTTCGTGACCTCCGATGGGAGTAATCGGGAGTCATTACTGCCGACGTGAATAACAATCTTATCATATTTCCGTTTATCCTTAGCCAGCAGCTTCAAATAGGATCCACGTCGCCGCTCTGGCCCCAATATGCATCTGACTATGGTCGCTGGTGTCGCTGACTTCACGTTTCTCAAAATAGAGCTGCAGATAATCAGAGTTTCCTTCTCAGCGGGTGAGTCGCTGAGGGGAGAGAATCTGTTAGAAACGTGAACAGGTCGGTGGTGAACCTGGACTTTGGCTCAGAGCTCTGCTTCTTTCGGACAGTCACCAGCCTCCCAGGTTTCCCGGCTGCTCGAGAGTCACCGGGAGACGGCTAGTAGAAGCTGCCTTTGGTCGGCTCACACCGGCTAGGTGTTGGCTAACTGCAGCTGACTGACTTTCCATGGTGCGGAGCCGCAATTCTAACTGACTGAGCCTCCGACGCCGTGAATAAACTACATCTGTTACATGTACCATTATCATGAAAGGAGGCAGATTAATAACTAAACATCTGACACAGCGAGCAGATTACACACCGAGATTGATTATCTCTGATGTTCGGTCCTCCCCCTACACATCTCAACCTCCTTGTGAATATGGCAAAAGTGATTTAGAGCTAGGATGAAGGCAGTGGAGCAGTTGACTTCACTTGGCTCACAGCCTATTATTATTGCTCCCTATTATTCCCTGTGTGCTGAGAACACTCCAGATATGACAGAGGAGGGAGGCAGGGAGGGCGTAAAAAGCTGGAAGTGTGTGTGTGTGTTGGGGAAACTGGGACTGTGAGTGATAGTTAAATGTGCAATAATGCACTTTCCTCTCTAATCCTCCTGTATTCATTAATATACATATTTAAAAAAGAAACATAGTGCAAATGCTATTCCAGATTAGATAGCAGAGCTGGTTATTTGCTCTGAAATAGAATTATGTACACATTAACGAGTCACCTAGGGCAGCAGCTGGTTTAATCTAATTATAGAGCAAACATTTAAACTCCAGTTGGGTTGCCTTGCCTGATTTCTTAAGCCTGTGTTGTGGCCTGTGGTGCAGATGAATGCTGAAACTTGCTCTGCTCACACCATGATAATTGCTCTTTCTAAGCAGCAGCAGAACAAATGAAACCCTGTGACGACATGAGATTGCGTTGTGAAGTGACCTGAGATGAGCCCCGACATAAGAGAATATGACCAACAAATAATTACGCCACATCTGTATTTACAAGATTTGAACTTTGATTGATGATCCAAACAAGGTTGCTTTGGCCCCACTAAAGACACAGTGACTCCAGTGGCAGTAAAACATTGATGTGTCTTCATTTTTGGGGGATTGTCAGTGCTCTTAGCAGAGCAGGCTGGAGGAGGAGGTTGGATTTGAGCACAGTGAATCCCAGGCAGGATCAACTGTGACAGCCACTTTCTATCCACCATCCTCCAATTCTTATCCTCCAAACAATGACTCCTTCTGCCAAGAGATATTAAATACAGTAATTGCCTGTCAGAGCCGCTTCATTTGGCCATCCCACCAGATGCCAGCTGAAGGGAAAACTCCGAGAGGCAGAAGACATTTCTTAGGCAGCCTTTGATAACCAGAAGCCTGACAGTGTATCCATCCCATTTCCTTGTGTTAATGTAGGCTGTTTAATAGGAATTTGGGCTGATTTGGGGTAAGCTGCGCTTCAAGAGGATGCATGATTTTCCTGGAGAGCTCTGAAGAGTTTAAGCAGAATTCAGACTTCAAAACACAATAAGCAAGCAGACAGATTTGTGTAGTTGAATTGTCAATTATGCAGTTTTGAGAGCTGTGGACTTGGTTGTGTCATCAGAACCCACACTGATTTAAAGTAAAAATAGTGCTCGGTGTTTGCTGTCAAAATCATGCTCAGTGATCAATCAATTAATATTCATATTTTTCAATTATTCAGAGGAGGACAAAAGGTCTTCAATCTACCAATGTTTGTGTTGATTAATTGTTAAGTAATTTGGTCTGTAATATCATTTTATCTCACCAACAGTCAAACACTCAAAGATGCTCAGGTTATTATCATAGAAGAACAGGAAAACCAAAAACGCTTGACATTTGAGAGTTTGGAACTTGTGGATCTTATTTTACTTAAGCAAAGATTTGTCTTTGCTTAAGTAAAATAAGTAAAAGAAAAGTAAAAGAAAATTGCTGCAGATTAATTTTTGGTTTACTAATCAATTAATTGACTCAACAGATGAGACCGTTTGTCTTAATGTTTCTGTTTACGCAGTGCGGGGAACAAGTTGCTAAAGCTTCTGACTGTCAACATTAAAAATTTATGCATTTTTGTAGAGCTCTAATGGACAGTATGTGCTTCTGGTTAAGTCACTTTGCAACAGCCTCGGTCTGAAAGTTACCATGTGCTCCATAAACATGCTTCCTGGTTCACATGGTAATGCAACTGCTTTGTTTCACTGTATGAAACCACTGAGAGGTATAGATATGGGAATGAACACAGGTTAATCTCAGACAAAACTCTGCATGTTCATCATATCCATTTCTCTATGTATCTTCACTGGCCTATCTTACCGTTTACCAGCTCCCATGCATCCACAGAATCAGAGCCTGTCATTGAAGAAATATTTGTTAGGGACTACTTTCAGCTGTGGATTCATTCATATTTGGTGCTCTAGCAGGACGATGTATGTGGGATTGAGTCAAAATAAACTAGTGTGTGTGTTCATGGTAATGGAGGACCATCAGACCGTCCAGTGCAAAGATGTCATTCATTTTTGGAAAGTAATGGAGCTCTATGACTCAGAGGAATAATATACAGTATATCGGCCTTATTCACACAATACTGGTTTGGATTTGAACGTAGTGTAGACTTTCACGCTGAGGGGGGTGACCCTCGTGGAAACAAAACTCTCCCGGCACCAAACGATCACTGATAATGCTCTTTATACACCCTGATACTGTTATGCGTTGTTCTCTCTCCTGTCCTTCCACCTCGTCTCTGCCCCGACCTCTTCTGTCCGTGGGCCTTTAAGCTGCACCACGTCAGGGAGTGATGCGAGGCAGGTGTGTCCACTCCCAGGTGCCCAGTGGTTGCAGGCTCTCTACTGGGATGAACACACCTGCCACCACTTGACCCAATCGGCTTCTCCCTCGTTGCCAGGCGACGGTTGAGGCGTCGGCCACGCCCCTTGGCCACGCCCACAGTAGGATTTGACGACAATATGAAAAATATAAAATTTTAGGTTACACCTTAGTCTGGTCTCTAACTTTAGTGCACTGGATGAACTATAATCCGCACGCCTTTTCCAGGCTTGTGAAAGCAGTGAATGTGTATCTGTGGCCACTAGGGCATGATGAGCCCGGACGCTGTCACATCATCCCTCCTCAGAGCCCACAGTGTTTACGCTCAATCACTTCCCATCTGCCTCTCTTCCACACACAGCAGACTGTGGAGTCTCACTGGTTGAAGGAAGCTCAATGAATCATCTCCCCACCTGAGGGGAAGTGATTTAGTCCATGTAATTCGTAGCAGTTAGTAACCTAACAAGCTTCAAGCACACTGTGGAGTACAGTGAAATTTAAAATGTTCTTCTGTCGCCACCAGAGAAGTGGCAGGGATCAAATATGTTTCAACTGCTTTGACAGCTCAGCTTTAATTTAAGGGTATGTTCAGAGCATTTCGATTACAGATGGTTTGGCCAAGGTATTTAATTCAGTTGAATTCATTGTTATTTATATAGCACCGTATTTTAACAAAGTCATCAGCAGCCACTATGAATAAGCCATAGCTAGGTTAGCTTGTGTGGTACCCTTAAGTTTAGTATACCCTGCTCACTGATGTTTCTGATTGACTGACATCTCAAATTGCATGCCTGTCAACACTGTAACCACTAAACAAGTATTCCCAGTGCCCATTGAAAGTCTGATAGTAATGGAGCTGAGAGTCTTGCAGTACAGTAGGTGTGTCCTACTTTAAACTTTACCGCCCTCTGATGAAAAATGGATGGCCCAGCCCACATAAATGTTTCAAAAACTCCCCGGGACTAAATTTCGTTCAGGTTTTGGAGAGAGCTGGACTGAAAGGAGGCTGTCTTGTGCACAAAGCAGAGATTCACTTCAGGAATTGTGATGTTTGGGAGAGGCTCAGAGCAAAGCAGGGCTGTGAGGACGACATGTGCCTTGCAGCTCTGTTTTTATTATTGAAGGATTTAGAGATTTAGAGGAAGAAGGGGGGAAGTGCTGCAGGCTCAGTTGAAGGGTTTGATTTAGCTTTAAACAGTTTTTCGCTGAGAGTGAGAGACGGGCTGTGTGTTCTACTTTGGTAATAGGGAATGTGTTGTCCATTCCAGTCCCTGTCTCAATGTTTTTTCTCTTGCTTTATGTCTGTGTCCTGCCTTTTCCTACTACTGTCTCAGCAGGTCAGAGCAGGTTAGTTAGTCTATGTCTCTTAATTTGAACATTGTAATTCATCCATGATATTGGGAACAGTAGTCTTTTTACAAAGGAATGCATAAACACATTAGCAGTAACATCCTATGATTGCAACACACTCCTGGATATAGGCTTTTTTTAAAAACACAGTTATTTGTACCATTTAACCATCAATGCAGCGTGGCCACAGAAACAACAGTGGAAACATGGCATCTGGAGAGACCAAGCCCCAGCATCCTTCTTCTTAATATCCAGTCTCTGCAAAATAAGTTGGATGATCTTCGGGCAAAGATTAGATTTCAATGGGGCATAAGGGATGGTAGCATCCTTTGTCTGACAGAGACATGGCTGACCCCACTGGTGCTGGATCAAGTCACATGCCCCTTCTCTGTTTTCTGTGCAGGTACAAAGCGATCGTCTGGTAAATCCAAGGGTGGAGGGTTTGCTTCATGACTGCTGCCAGTCGTCGAACCTGGATCATCTGTCAATCTAATGCCAACCATTGAACCTTCCCTGGGAGTTCAGCTCAGCTGTCATCACAGCAGGATACACACCACCACAATCGGACATTGACGTAGCGCTATCCGACTTAGATGAGGTGGGGTGGGGTGGGGTGGGGCGCAGGAGGTTAAGCTGTGGACTTTCAGCCCCTCGAATCCAGCTCCCGGCCATAGTCAGTCAGCTGTGGTTCCGGAATTAGAGCTGTTGACTTTCATGTCTCTGGAGTTGTTGGCACCTCGGTGTTCTGATTCCCACATGTCGAAGTATCGACACTGAACCCTAAGTTGCCCCCAGTTGTGCGTCTATCCTGACCTGTCTCTGACCAAGACAGGACAGGGATGTTCACTGGACCTGGTCCCCGGTCGCCACAGAAGGCTGACCGCTGCTGCAGCTCCCCTCAGAAGAAGGATGGTCGGATGGGTCAAAAGCAGAGCATACATTTCAACGTGTGTGTGTGTGTTTGAGCTGTTCTCTGCATGTGTCATGACTGACCATTAAAACGACCGAACGGTCCAATTATTATTATCCCGGCTTCAGAACTAACATCCTGACGCTGGTGGATTCTGGTGGCTGGTGGATGCTGAGGACATCAATAAGGGGAACCTTAAAAAGTAATGCCTAACTACCATCAACACATTTCATGTCACCAGAGAAGAAATAAATCTGCACCACTGCTATACACCATTCAAGAGAGGTTACAAGGCTGATTCTCTCCCTCCATTTGGCAGCAGGAAAATAACAGCATGATCTGATTTGCCAGAGTGTAAGCATAGCATTGCACGGGAAGTGGTAGTCAGGCGAGACATAGAGCAGTTTGTTGTTACGCTGATTCCTAATCAAAAACCATGGGTTGACAGATGCTTTGTACGCCTGTACTGCTGCCTACAATTCAGGTCTTGTATCCCCCAATATAGATGAGTGAAAGGTGGTGGTGAGGGCAGTGAAGAACAGTAAGAGAAAGTACAGCCGCCCTCAACAGCGAGTACAATGGTGCTCCCAACACAATCCCCAACCAGTGCCTCCACAGACGAAAGCAAGACATCCCACTTGTCCCAGGCCCGAATGGAGATGAAGTGTGAGCACTGACACCAGTCTGGTCCCCCTGTCTGCTGCTGAGGTGGTGACATGACGAGTTGACGGCCAGTCAAACGAGAGATGACTGCGATGGTTGAGCCTCAGCCCCCGTCTCTGTCGCCTGTGATCTTTGTTGGGGCAGGAATGAAAGCTGTCAGCTCAGTATTACGTACTAGGGCTGGAAGCAGAGAGAGGGAGGGCAATACAAGGAGTAGTGACACAGGAATGAGGAAGTAGAGGTGTACTTCACCTCAGGGATTTTCAACTGAATAAGGTGGGCTGAGTATAGAGTTTGATAGGTGAAATGATGGAATTGACAGCACAGGGATGGTGAGACAGCCAGTCTCCACTGTGTGAAAGACTTTTGTCAACTAATTCTTCCATTCCAGAAATCTAGCATGTTAAAGTATTATATTATCCATAATAGGATTTGTTAGCATATAATTTGAAGTCTACTGTAGATCATAGAGTGAGCTTCAAATAGTTTATATGCATGATAGAGTTGTGTGTTTTTCATATTAAAGTTCAAGCATCACAGTGCTGAATCCTTTTGTTGTGGCTTGTGTTATGTGTGCATGCTTATGATCTTAGATTGTACAATGTCATTTTTGGGAAAACACTACCTCACCATTGCATCCATATTATACCAAGATTTGAACCCTGGATAGGCTCCAGATGCCAGGCTTCATGCCAAATCTGTTCTATTCCAGCCATAGGTGATGCTGTAACATCTCAAGCTTGGATCGAGCTGCCACACATCTTTTTAATATTGAATCTAATTTTTATTTTTATTTCAGGCCAATCAATCATCCAAATGACACCACATCTGGCATGCAGATCCACTTTATGACCAGATACTGCATACCAAATTTGGTGGGAATCTGACATTAGATTGCAAGATGACACAATTATGTTCTATGGCTCCATCGTACGTGGGTCAAATGTTACCAAATTTTGAGAAAATCTGGTTTACTTAAAAAAGAAAAAAGGTATACCAGTACTCGGCTGCCTGTGGTCTCATGCTGCCAGAAGGGGCAGGCTTGGACCCCAGTGTGCTTACAAGTCAAGTCTACTCAAATACATTTTAGTGTATTTATAAAACAAATCTTTTTAAATTGACATATTATTTAAATCCTTTGTTTTTTGCTGGAAATTCAAGCATTAACGTTGAGCTACAATATTGATATTCATGAGGGATTTCTTTAGTCACACAAACACCAGTCCATGTTTGTGAACATTGGCGAAAGGTCAGCCATTTGTTAAATCAAGATCAATTGTGTCTCTTCATGCAGTGTCGTCTTGGCTTATTTAGCTCAGTCCACCCATCAGATGGTTGTCTCATAACTTAAAGGAGGAATTGTCCTCCATATTGTTTACTTCACAATCTTGGACCTCTGGCAAGTAATTATAAGTAAGGAGAATGGACAAACTGATGTCTTTGGGGCTGTTAGGAGACTTGTCTAAACGAAGTTCATCTGAGAATACCAAGTATTAGTGAAGCATAGAGCATTTCAGCTGAGCTATAAATTCTCCGCAGTTGTAGAGCAGCTCGGTGGAATAAGTAATGTAGCTGAGGAGCTGGTTGTCGGGTGGTTAGAATACCTCATCACTCAATTAGACAAACCTCATGATTCTGCTGGCAGGATTGCAGCGTGTCATGGGGAATGAGCACACTGTAGCAGTTAGCTGCTATACAAAGCTTACCTATACCATGTTAAAATCCTTATTAATGCTGCTGCTTAACTGCTTCCCCTTGCTCCCAGTCTTTATGCTAAGCTAAGCTAACTTTGTCTAGACATCAACTCTGATCTTCTCCTCTCACTCTTAGAAAGAAAATGAATAAGCGTTTCCCAAAATGTATGTTTGTATGGACCAAAGTTTTAGTCATGGGGAAATTTAGAATTTTTGAGGGATCACCGAAATTAATTGGAATCATTCTTCGGTGACTATGAAAATTCTAACAAATTCTATGACAATCTGTCCTGAGTTGCTTTGCTCTGGATGAAAGTGCAGGATGGACTCCTAGACTGATTGGAGCCCTCAGCTGAGAAATAAAGAAGAGCCATGTGTAAATCTGTACTGTCATTGTTCGACAGCAGTTATATGTAGATTTTAATTTTTCCCTTTTCGTATACGTTCACACTCATTCAGCTGGTCCATTATTCTGGTCAACATGAAATAGGGCTGTAACTTTTTCTGTGCGCCGTTTAATTTCACTGTACAGCAGTAATTTGCTGTAGCTGAGCATCAAGCAGTTTCATAGCGTTGGTGACATTTCGACAGTAAGGATGCAGATTAAAGCTGGCCAGGCCCCTGGGCTTTCCTCTTGACTCTGCTGTGAGTTTCAGAAGTTGGATCCTTCCTCTATTAAAACAGCTGAAAACAATTCATCAAGACTTCCTCAGCCAAACAAGCCTCGGTTTTATGCTGACACTGTCTTTTCCTTTGCCCTCTCTCTCTATCTCCCAGACACTTGAGACTCTCTGCCGCTTTATCTTTACACACAAAGTGGCTACCAGCCTCTGAGCCAGTCACCCAGAACCTATAGCCTACTGCAGTGTGTCATCAGTAAATGTGTGTCAGGGTGACTGGAGAGTAGCAGGATGTGCTTCTCAGAGTGCAGCTGCTCTGAGGAAACAAACTTGGCCTCAACTGTCAAACCTTTTGCAACACATGTTCTGTGTTTTCTGTTACATAGATAACCTTTGCTTTGTGCTGTGTGAAAGACATTTATACTCCTCTCTGCTGCCTGTTTGAAATTATTCTGGAGACATTCGCAGATGGAACGTTCCATCGTCATCAACTGTTTGGTCTCTGAAGAGTTTAATAGGATGCAGTGCAGCTTCCTCAAGCAACCGCTTTGAACTCAGAATTCATTTTACCCCATACATGCAGTGACCGATTAAACTGGTAATGGGCCCCTTGGCTACTCTTTTTCTGTGGCCCTACAAGCTCACAATTCAAATTAAAACTAAGTAGGATGCGGTTACTGTGTGTATTAATAGGAGACATCGATGTGGAAAAACGATATAGTTTAAATCTTTCCTACAGCAAATGTTATAACACTTGCTGTGCATCAGTGTTTTCTTGGTCTAACTGATAATCAGATGCAATTTCAGCTCAGTAGTTGGAGGCAGAGCTACAGCTTTATTACCAGCACAGAAATGACCAAAAAAAAACTAAAAGCCCCAGACTGCTGCTCAGAAATGGTACAATAGTTGAGGAAGATATTGCAAAGCTTCTTAAAATAGCATTGATGTTTGCAAAGGGAAATCATGTCAGCAATAAAGACTGGATCCCATCTGAGTAGTAATGAATCTTGCCGGTCAGCATGACTGAAACATTGTGCATGTTGGACAGTGATTGTGACACACTTGATGCACTGATACCAACCTTTATCACAACTGATCATTATTTTATATCCGTGGATGTAAAATAATCAACTGGGCGCTTCCCAGTTGGTGTGAATGATTTTTGCTCTGTTGTTCACATCAAAGCATATGACTTCCCAGCTGTAGGGGGCACTACTTCAGTGAAACCGTAAGAACTGGACAAGAGACTGAATGTACTGTATATAATATGTTATTAAGATGTTCATGCTGTTCAAAGTATGTACTGATGTCCCTTAAATTCTCAAATCTATGTGAATAAATATGCTTTTTGTTGTTTCTTTGATAGCTTCAATGCCTGACTTTTTGTTTTTATCTCTAGTGTCCATTGGGAGAGTACCTGTTCCAGAGGGGCTTAGCTGTAATGAGATAGGCTATTTAACAGCATTCCCACTGTCTCAAATAACAGGGAGCACAGAGAGGCCAGTGCCCAGACAGTGGCCTCTGCCGCCCCCATATCCTTCCTCCAATGATCCCTCATATCCTCCTTATTACCACCAATGCCCAGCGCCTAGAAAAGCAGCAGTCCTTTTAAAGTTCAGCACTAAATCACAGCTCTCAGCCTTCAAAGGAGTCCAGTTCCCCACTTGGGTCGCCTGTCCTCCTCAGGCAAAACAGAGAGATGAAGTAATTTCACAGCTTGTGACACAACATGTGTCACAGCACGTGGGCCACAGCCTTGGTGTCATTTCCCTTTTGGCTCCAGGAGAGAGCTGCTGCTTTGCTGTAATTTTGGCTGTCATTACTCGTGCTTTTTTGTTCTTGAATGACATAGCTGGCTCTGACACATTACGGCTTGCCATGCCATTCCATTCAGCTGTGAAAGCAGGAAGCTCGGGGCTTACGTGAGCCTGTGCAAAACAAATTGTACTGTGTTACTGAGCTGTGCGGTTCCACTCTATTTGGGGATATTTGTGCAACCGCACAGTAGAAAATGATTTTGTGCTTTCCTTGAAGATTGCATTGTTTTTCAGAAATTCAAGTCGTGGTGTTTGTGTTGTGGACTAAAACGTCTGCAGTCATTTGTGTCACTGAAGAAAAGTTCTGGTTATTTATGAATCTGGATCTCATTGTTAATGTTTTGCTAAAAGATGTGTTTGTCGTGGTTAAAATAATCAGAAACGTCACTACAAGCATCTCATATGGCTAGACTGTGACAACATCCAGCCAAAGTCAGCAAGTCACAAGGATCAGATCATAATTGAACACCAGACCCAAACCTCAGACAGATGAGGACATTGATCTCTCTGACACCACCTCTGAGACCATCACTGAACAGAGACGGGGGTAATCCCTGTCCCTTCTCATTCTAATTGTGAAATGCGGTTGAAAGCTCCAGGAAAGCTAATAAGATTACTTTTGTCAAACTATTTTTCACAAGGTCAGTCATCGGCAGCAGTGGTGAAATAAGTACTTTGGCCCTTTGCTCAAGTAGAAGTACCAATAGATTCATGTAAAAATACTCCACCACATGTAAAGGTCCTGCATTCAAAATCATACTAAAATGAAAGTACATTATTAACAGTAGGCTACTTTCTCTGAAGAAAAATGGCTCTTGTCTGCTATATTCTTATATATGTTTGCTCTCATGTTATTAGATTGTTAATACAATTATTTGCAAACTGCATTTTACTGTTGTAGCTGCTGGAGGTGGAGCTATTTTTAACTACAGTTAAGTATTTTAGTCAGGTCCCTCCAAAGGGTCACAAAATACATCTGAGGGGTTGTGAGATGATTAATGGGGCAGGTAAGAAGAAAAATATGTTTACTTTTGTGTGAAATATTGAATTATTTGACCTCTTTGGGCCTCAAACAGTTAATTAAATGAAACCATCTGAAACATGACAAAGTGCTCCAAGTAAAATTGTTGGGCAATACCAGTTTAGTTACTTTTCATTTTAACATTTTACATAAAAAACATTTGATAAGCGTATGAAGCACAACATTTTGGTTAGTGACTATAGCTTTCTAAAAAAGCTAAGCCAGAACGGAAGACAGTTTGTTACAGTAGAAACTAATTTCCTACTAACTAAGCAACTACTTTCTGTCTCTACATGCAGTAGCTCTGTCTTCATCAAAAAGCTACCATAACTACCATATTCTGATTCTGAGGAAAGACCAGTTCATGCGACGTGTTGCCACGTTGGAACTGGAAGTGCTTATAGGCGTTCCAAACAGTCACACTGGACATCCAGCTGTCAGAGAGAGGGGTGAGTGTCTCATCTCCACAATCACTGGTCTGAAAAGTGTGGGTTCCCGAAGCGATTCAACCATATATCAAGCAGCTCTGATGAACATACTGGCGCCTTAAGGTTACTAAGGTTGTAAAAAAGATATTTTCCTTTAAGAAGACCGACATCAGTGCAACAAACAGTTGCTTCTAAAGTGGGCCTATGTGCTGCTTGCTAAGTGTATGCATAAACAGTGTCCATGCCTGGCAGTGTTTTTCTCCAGGGATAAAGTGTCAGCGGCTGTCTGCCTCTCCCGATGATTCCTCTCTGGCAGAGCCAACAGGGAATGGTCAGAGAAATCAATCACACTGTGGCCCAAACACTGATGCTGATGCTTGCAGATATTTTTCCTGCCCTCTTTTTTCGGTGTTGAAGATTTATTGTAATACACTGTCAACCCCATCGTTAAAGGCGTCCTATAAAGGCATAGAAATGTGGGAGCATGCATGTGTATACCTCCCACTACCACCACTGCCATTATGGCTGCTTCCCCCAAGGGACCTGATGTTTCTTCTAAATAAACTGCCTCATCCAAGCAGCTGTGCTGTGCTAAATAGGGGCCAGCTTAGAGGAGCTGCTGTGTTTTCTGCTGCCAAATGTTGTTTAGATGGTAAATGTCTTTGATTAATGAAGTCATTTTTTTTGTTGCCATGGTACCCTGGGAGGCTTGCAGAAATGGATTGAGAGAACACTTCATCCTTGACAAAGAGGGGTCAAAGTAATTCTTGCTTGTCCTGAGAAAAGCTTATCTGAGATTCTATTTGTTGTAGTCAATATTCTGAATTTTTATCTGAAATCTCAGTTTTTAATCAGGTTTTGTCCTTAAAGCAGATAAAGAATCGTAGGTGATTTTAATATTCATGTGGATGTTGATAATGACAGCCATAGGACAGAGTTTATCTCATTATTAGATTTGATTGGCTTGTGTGTATGTAAATCCACTCACTGTTTTAAACACACCCTCGACCTTGTTCTTGTCTATGGCATTGAAATTGAACATCTAATAGTCTTTTGTGGCAGACCGGGGCTGAGAGGTAAGAAGGGTGGGAGGTACACGCCCTCCCGGACTTGGCCACGCCTCCCGCTGGGGAGGGCTCTACCTACTGGTCTGCCACACTTCCCACAGCTAAGGAATGATTCCATCATCAATACCGCATCTCAATATTCAAGAGGACTCCTGTGCTAACTTTAGTCCCTCCCAGATGGATCATCATGGTGCTGCAGGCTCCCTGCGAATGACACTCGATTCTATTGCCCCTTTAAAAAAGAAGATAATCAAACAAAGGAGGTTAGCCCCACGGTATAATCCTCAAACCCGTAAATTAAAGCATACATTGCGAAAAAGAAAATGGCATTTCACCAATCTGGAAGACCAACTAACTTAATTGAGTTCTTCAATTAAGTCAGCAATCTGTCTCTTACACCATTTCACAACTAGGCGGCTTGACGAAGTTTTACCCTTAGTTAGCATTTCTTTACTGTCCAGGGGTTTTATCAAACTATAGACCAATATCTAACCCTCCCTTTCTCTCTAAGATCCTTGAGAAAGCAGTCGCCAATCAGTTATGTGGCTTCCTGCACAACAACAATGTGTTTGAGGATTTTCAGTCAGGATTTAGATGCACCACAGCACAGAGGCAGCACTGGTGAAAGTCACAAATTACCTTCTAATTGCATCAGACAAAGGTCTTGTCTCTGTACTTGTCTTGTTAGATCTTAGTGCTGCTTTCGATACCATTGACCATCACATTTTGTTGCAGAGACTGAAATATTTACTTGGCATTAAAGGCACCGCACTAGGCTGGTTTAAGTCTTATTTATCAGACCGATATCAGTGTGTACATATTAATGATGAATCGTCCATGCACACCAAAGTTAGTCATGGAGTCCCTCAAGGTTCTGTTCTTGGACCAATTCTTTTCACCTTATATATGGACAGATTAGCAAATCTGATGACAAAATTCCTTTGCTGAGCAGTGAAGCCTCTGTTCAAAGCAGCGCAAATCCTTGCCTGAAAACAAGACTCTCTCCAAAACAGACACAGACAATCCAACTTAACGCTAATTGGTCTGCCAACAAATCAAATAAAAAATGGCTACTTCTTTAACACTGGCTGTCTGACGTTTTGAGACCAGACATGTTTCTGAATCAAGTAATCATTGAACGAGCCCATAGACTACCAGACTATCCAGCGAGCACCGAATGCAATCCTTCGTGCTGTAAACATGAAGTTCAGGACAAGGTGCAGATGATGAGAACATCTTGCCAAAAAGATCAAATGTTGTACTGGGCCCACATAGTGTTTTTCGAAGACCTGTCGCCAGAGATAGAGAAACAGCAGAAACTGTACGATGGCATGAAGCAGAAGCTTTGGCAATTAAAAATAAGCTTTAGATTTAGATTTCTGGCAAAGATGAGAATTATTCCCCATGGCAGTTGACACCTACTCCGACAAACAGGGCTGGACAGAACATCTGGCACAGCAGGCATTTTAGCCAACGTGCATTTTGGGTCGACACAACAGTTTTTTCTTTGACCGGCCCATGAAACAGTTAGATCGGCCCATGCTGTTTTATCTTAATTGACTCTGATAGCCCAATCACAACTTTAAAACCCTCCCCCTTTGGGCTCAGAGAGCATTTCAGCCTCGCCCACACCAGAGGGGAAAACATTCCATAGTTCTCCATTGACTTTGTATTGTGTGAGGGTGTCGCCTTGTCATTTCGGAGAAACATGCCTAAAAGCTGCTGAATGGTGGGAGGCTCTACCAACACGGTGAAGAACCCAGAACTAAGTGTTTATATCTTTTTTTTCTCTCTCTACCCAACCGTTCGAGGCAGATGACGCCCACCCAGAGCCTGGTTCTGGTTCTGCTCGAGGTTTCTGCCTGCAATCTGAACAAGCATATTTGTTTTTTTGCACTATTTGTATTAGCAGATTTTTTGCAGTCTCTTGTAGTGTGTTTTAGAGTCAGTAGTTCAGGGTTTTTGACAGTGTCATCGTAGAGAATGCAGTGAAGAGCCTAGGAGTTATACCTTTACCTTTAGTTATACCTTTAGCTAAATAGGGATGAGTGTTACAGTGCATAGAGGAGAGTCCTCAGCTAATTATGATTTTGTCTTTCTATGAGAACAGCATATTCAGCAGAGAACATTCTGCTTGTTTTGTTTTAAAGCTTTTAGAATTTATCTCAACACCAATTTTCCTGTTCATAATAAAGGAGGTGGAAGCCCACACAGCACTGATTATTCAGCATCACACAGCTGGGCTTCACCATCAAACCTGGCAAGAGCGCCCTGCAGTCGAGTCAGCCCTACCTCGGACTGCTCTTGGACTCCCACACCATGACAGCGCGACTGGAGCACGTGGAGGTGACCTGATGCTTGAGGTTCACGTCTTCAGTGCCGGCAAGGAAGCACAGCATACATGCAAACAAAAAAAAAATCTGAGGGGATAGAGAGGGTGCACCAAGTATTCGGAAATAAAAGTTGAATTTCTTCACAAATTCCCTAAGACACTTTGTGTGGGGGTTTCCTGTGGGTGCAACAGTTGTCTCCATCACACTGTGACTCCATCACACTATGACAAGTCTAGGATTCACTTTGTCGCTGTTTCCCTTCTGTTATGTTGCTCGGCTGTATAGAGAATGAATGAATGAGTTTGTGCCTCTATTTGCTCATTATATATGTTCCTGGTAGGGCATACAATTTATAATATTTCTGAATTTTGGGGAAATGTGTCTAAAATGATGCACTAAACTTCAGAGACATACGGGTGAAATGTGAGGTTACTTTCAGGAGTTAGTGTTCATAAAAATACGTTGATGATAACTGTTGACAACTGGAAGGGAAGCAAACTTAAAGTTCCAGCAACTACTGTAAGTCTGTGAAACATATGTCCTAAATAAAATAAACATGATTGGTTTACTTCATATACAAATATGTTTTTGTGACAGAAGCGCCATCTCATGGTGACACCCTGCAATTGAATGACTGGGCGTATTTACAGTGGCTCTTCTGTAAACACGCCCTGTCAGGCAACAGGAGGATGGGGGAGACTCCCAGTGGCTGGAAAATGGTTGGAAACTGGATCCAAGCCAGATGGCAGCCAAAGAGCTGATGTTCTGTAATGGAGCATAAACATGCAACCATTCAGCAGAGGGACTTTTCATATGACGACTCTAATGCTCCTACTGCGCCATAACTGTGCCTTTTATTTGCTTAGGCTTCAGGTAATCAAACTTGACTCACATCAAACTATTTTTCTTTACTTTTATTGTTTATTTACAAGGTCACAATTTAATATAGTTCATATTTGTTTGTGTCTTTGATCCGAAACCGTGTTCTTCCATTTCAATCCAAATAGTGGAGCTGTATATAGCTGCTCCCCATTGGTTGGCTGTGTCAGGCAGTCATGCCTGTGTCAGGATCCCAGCAGCATCTCTGAAGCTCTGGTCATCACTGCTGTGCCAGAAGAGAGGCAGCTGGTATCCAAAGGGGCTCCCCTGACCAGCCCCCAGGGGCCTGCTCTGCTTGGTCAACATACAGAGTGCAGCAGGAAGTATTAGACTCCCCCCGTGGCCCAAACATCAGGGCCATTAGTCATGTCATGCTCACGGAGCCTATAATGTGTGGAAGAAAGAGTAATACAAAGCGGTGCAGGCAACACATCTGTAATCTGAATTAAATACACCTGGCAGTGCTCCCTTTTCTCTAGCACCCACTGGGTTCTCCTAATTTGAACCACTCACTCCTAAAGGAAGGTAGAAATGGAAAACAGACATTGACCACAGTGAGAGGCTAAATCTATAAAAGGAATGCCTGAGTCACTGATTAAGGCTGGTTACTGAATGAGTTTAGGTGTAGCCCTGTACATCCTCCTTCTGCTCTGGAAAACAGAATGGAAGCAGGAGGAGGGAGGAGGTTTACACAAGCTGGAGGGGAGGTTCCTACAGACAGGTGGCTGCTGGTAAAAGGCTACTGCTTAAATCATCAGCAGGAGCCTTGATTTACAATACTCCAACATGTCCCCTGTGCTTTCAAAGGAAAAGGAGACAGTTCCCATTCCCATGGCACTGTCACACTGAAGACATCAAGCTTATTAACTATACATCTTAGGATGTGATGTCAGCTTTCTGGCTCTGTGGTTGGTCAACTGCTCTCAATAACAGAGAGGATAACTAGACTGGATCCATCCTTGAATAACCAACCCAGCCTTCGAATTTGTCACGTGATTCAGAGGTCTGCTGTTTATTTTTGATCATAGAAACAACATGGCTTTTTGAGATAGAACTTGAAGTTCCCTGACAATTGAGCAAAGTCCATCCGCTGAAGAAGATGGCATGATACAATCAATAGTGGACATTGAGTTGAGTTTTGTTAGCCTAAATTCTTCTGCTTACATGTGGTGCATGCATAAATGTTATACACTAGGCCCAGCATGTGCAAGATTTAATGAACACCTACATGAATATGATAGGATGTTACTGACCAGCTTATAGCCAACAGCTGATGAATTAGCCAATGATTGTGAAGCAGCTGATGCCAATCAGCTAATCCTTGCTCTGCCTAAAGTAACGCTGTGCATATACATACTGTATATAATGAAAATGCATGTAATACAAATTCAAAGGAATTCTGAGAAATGATAAAATTGCTACTACTAACAGTAAAAATAATAATATTAATAACAAAATATAATTCTGGTGAAGTCATGTTATAAAGTGCTTGTTTCAATTTACAAAGACTTCAACCACATGCTGACTAGTCTTGAGGTTTTCTGGTCCATATGGGCTGGATGTATCATGAATGTGTACACGTGCATTTCCTGCATAACTGGAATTGCTAAGTGGTAAAATAAACAGACAGTGAGAATGTGCATGCCTCACACATGCTTACAACCAGTTTTCTAGAGTGATCCGAGAGTTATATGATACGTTGAAAACTGAGAAATGAGGTGAATGTTAAATATTAGTATCCAGCTATTTAACTATATACTGTATTTGTGTGCTGATTGTAAAGATTTGTGTCTTCAGTTGGAACTTCACATCTGAAGACAAAAACTTCGAGGTAACACATGCAGTCCTGTTGGAAGGCTCAAGTATCATTATTGAAGCTTTCTGTAGACCATTTACTTTAGTTCAACACAAATATAGTCTGATGGACATAACATATCAGTGAAGACATACAATGATAACCCGTTAATGATTTTCTCATCCATTTGGTTGACCACATTTCGAGTTGTAATATTCTCATCCTTATAGGACTTGTTAAACATTTTGGAAAATGCTGTTTATTTAGAGAAATTAAAAAATTGATATTCATCTTTGTATGTTAAGTACAGAGGTGGAGTCAGGATGTTGATGATTTAATCGGGGCCAAAGCAGCTGATTTTGTTGCATCAGCGCCTATTGGAAGAATAATTTCTCCCTGGTTTAAATAATCCAGGCAGAAACTGCTTTTCCTTATATACACATCTGTACACATCTGTACACTGCTCAAAAAAAATAAAGGCACAGTTTTAAAACTCATCAGATCTCAATGGAAAAACATCCTGCTGGATCTCTATACTGATATGGACTCTGGGTAACGTGTTAGGAACGAAAGGATGCCACATCGTTTGATGGAAATTAAAATTATCAAACTACAGAGGCTGAATTCAAAGACACCCCCGAAAATCAAAGTGAAACATGATGCAGCAGATCGTCCGTTTAGCTGAAATGTCACTACAGCAACTCAACATGGTCCTCAGTAGTTTGTGTGGCCTCCACCTGCTTGATGCTGCCTGACAACGTCGGGGCTCCTAATGAGACGACGGATGGTGTCCTGGGGTATCT
>JAVQJF010087202.1:0-50835 GCA_036023855.1 Gadopsis marmoratus
GAGGGGCGGCGCCCTAGCACCCTCTATTGGCCAGCAGCCACTGCTATGGATACAGAAAAGCAAGGGAAAGTAATTTTAATCAAAACCATGTAACAGCATTTCACAGAAAAATCACTTGAGACAATTGTTACGCTTAAAGACCAAAACAATGAGCACAAGCCCTTGCTGCTAGCTAAATATGACACTAATTGGTGTTACAACCCTGACTGACTGTGTCTGCATTGAACTAAGTCATTAAGCCATTTCCAACCACACAGTTATCACAGTGGGAGGGAGCTGTAGTTGTGCTTCATCACACAGAGGCAGCACTGCATCACACATTACCTGACATGAACGCTGATTGGAGCAGTCCGGGCCAAGAGGGGAGTAGCTGGAACACTTCTGCCTTCGATGTTCGATGCACTTCTTGGTAAAGAGTGAGTTGGGCTGTGAAAAGTAACACAAGATGACATGGATGCATTTAACATTCATCACGCATACATGAAAACAATCCTGATTATATGTATATACACACACACACAGCTTGCAGTACCTAACAGAGCTTGTGACAGAGTTGCGGCGTGTTCTCATCTCATAGTAAATCTCAACGGGAGACAACTTCCTGCTGATCCTGTGGTCAGGGCTGCCCACAGTGAGCCTGGGCTGAGACAGAGAGCGCTGGTCAGCGGCCACACTAGGAGAGGACTCTTTTTGGAAAAGAAAAGCAAAAGGAATGACCTTTTAATGAAGCCCACTCACAAAAAATAAATGAATAAATAAATAAATAAGACAACCTTCATTAAAAGAAAATGAGGTGTACTATTTTGGGGGTTATAACTTAACTGTGACAGCAAATTCTTATTTGTGCAAATGAGTCTCACCCACTAAGTGGCAATTTTGAATGTGAAAAATGTTGTAAATACTTTACATTGAGCTGAATCTGCCTGCTACTGCGTTAGTTACGCTCATTACGAATATGATATACAGTAAGTTAGTAAAGCTTTATTTATATAGCACTTTTCAAAACAGTTAAAGTGCTTCACTTGCACAACAAATCCAATGAATAAAAAGGAAAAATAAATTACAAAACAACACAAAGACAGACCGATCGAAAAAATTAATAAGGAAGGAGATTTATAAAGACTTGCCAGCCTTTAGAAGCTACTTAAAAAACAGCCTAAAGATGCAGAACATCTGATAGTTTGGGGGAGATGATTCCAGAGCAACAGCAAAAGGTGCAAGCAACCTTTTGTTTTGCAGTTGGGGCAGGGGGAGGATAAAGAACAGATTTGAGGATTTTAGTGGAACGAAAAAGGAGGAGATGAGAAATGTCACTGGGGTTGAGGTTGTAAAATTCAGAATAAACTACATTTTACAGGAAGCCAATAGAGAAATACAGGAACAGGACCAACGGTTAGCTCTAGCTAATAGCCTGGCAGTTGCCTTTGAACAAAGTGCAAACAATTTAAAAGCAGCTTGACTGAGGCACGCGTACAGGGAAATACAATCTAGATGGTGGAAAATGAAAGTGTGAATATGTAGTTCAAGAACCATCAAAGATAAAATAGATCTGATTTTTGAGATGTTTCTTGGCTGAAAAAACAGGACTGGATGAGCTTAGTAACATAATGGTCAAAGTCATATAGTGTTCAAAGATGATACCAAGGTAGATTTGATATGCGAGTGAAATGGACCAATGATCTACTGCAATGGCAAAGTTATGCACCAGAGACAGAAGTAGACTCACCGTTGTCATGGGATGTGGAATCTGACATGGAGCTTGTGCTCTCCGACATGACAGTGTCCTCTGAAAGACAACAAACCATTCAGGTCACAGATGATGCAGCATGAAATTTGATATAATAAGTGAAAACCATTGAGTGTTTTTCAGTTAATGACAATGCAGCTTTGCTCTTATAGAGACAGAGCGCAACGCGTCATACTCTGAAAACCACGCCCACTGGAGGGAAAAACAATCGGCGGCAGCCATGGGCTGATACACTAATAAAATGCCTGTAGTGAGTTAAAAACATCAGACTTCAGCATGTCAAAGAATTATTATAGCATGACTACCAGAGAGGAAAAGGTATATTGACAAATTCAATATTGTCTGTCTATCTCCGTGTTCCTGTAATGTAGTTAACCAAGGCGCTTACAAACATGATACTGCATAGCTTTCTGATTTAGCCACATTTCACTACACACAATTTGCATACTGTCAAAATGCCTTAGCTTAATTTACAGCAAACTTTTGCCTAAAACTGACATCTGGATATTTGACTTATGCTACCAGTGACGTGCTACACATGTAGGCATACTGAACGTTAGGATGCCACAGTTTTCCCTTCTTCCTGCTGAAGCCTCACGTCTGTATCCACTTTTGTCTTCTTAAGACTCAGCTTTCGGTTCGGCAGCTTATAAAAACTTAGTTCTGGGTTCTTTACCCTGTTGGTAGTGCATCTCACCACACAGCAGCTTTAAGGCATGTTTCTGTTGTTTGCCAACAGGCAGAAGTTAGCAGAAGCACCTTCACGCAGTACAAAGTCAATAGAGAGTGATTCATTGCCCCCCCGTGTGGGTGAGACTTAACTGCCCTCGGTCTGTATAACAGATGTTGTTGTTTTTTTAAAGGTGGGTGTGGTTTTAGGTGCTTTGTAATTATACCTGTATGACATCCTCGATGAACTGTCCTCTTGCTGTTTGGGACATTTCGACCTGATTCCGAGTGTCTGTACAGAGCACCGGTGAAGATGTCCTTCATCTGCTTTCTTTGGGCAGCCTCATCCTGCAGCCGGGGACAGCCAGCCGTGTTAGAGCACAAGTACACACAGTGTCACAGCTGCTGCGTAAACACAATTGATATTCAAGGTGTTGACTTACCTCTGCCTTGGTGTTGGGCGTCAGGCCAACTCTGCGCTGCACCAGTGGGGGTTTCTCTCCCGTCTCCAGGGGGAAAGCACGTGGCAACTTCCCAGTCAGCTCCTGCAGAGGACATTCATTAGCCCCCAGTTACTAAAATGCACCTTCTCACTGGCCTGTGAGCTCCAAAGTGTTACGATAAATGATACCACTTAACAGATTACTCCAAGTCTCAATAACAGCAACCCTTTAAGTAGTTGGCTGCACTTAAATAGATATGTCAGAAATAATGGTTCTATCATAATTTACCTCTAAAGCAGAATAACTCTGCAGATGCTTCAAACGTCTAAATTAGCTACACTGAAAAAAGAATAGATGAATTGTGAATCCAAGAATAGAGTGTGCAGGGACAGAGTGAGTCACTATACATCCAGCTGAAAAAATAGGGACGTTTTGAACAGCTGTTAATGAAAAGCCAAGGCAGCTGTGGCTTCATTAGGAAGTGCTGACAAGTTAGCTGGAGCAATCCAGCAGATATTCATAAGCAGCCCATATATATGAGAAAAAATATCACTGATTCTCAACAAGTTGCATCTAAGCTCAGAGGTTCAAATGTACAAAACATTAAAAATGTGCTTTAATCTGCCATGCGCTTCAGACTCTAGTAAAAACACAAGAACTGGACAAATTGACAAACTGCAGTTGTCATCTAAAACATTAGCGGTGTATGGAGTGAGAATGTTGTACCCTGATACTCACTGCTTCCTGCAGACAGACTTGTTTGAGCTCTCCCACTCTGCTGTTGAGGAGAGCCTCCAGGGCCTGCTTCCTCTCTTGTAGAGCTGCAATCCTCTCAGCCTGCAGCTTGCTGTCCTGGCAGCCTTGAACATCTGCACAGCACATGTAATGCATCATCAGAAAGACTGAACTGAAGTTAAAGGCTCATAATATTCTGTATTTTATTATCGTCAACAAATCCTACACACACACACACAAAAACAAAAAAAGACACAAACCAACAATGAATTGATCCTCCTAGCAAGTAGCGTCTGTGTATCCAAAGCACCTACATATACATCTTCCAGTCCCAAAACTATTAAAAATCAATGAGCCACACTGTTGGACTGGGTGACATGTTCCTTCATTACCTTGTACAAGGAAACTGTAGTTCATTTTGAGTCACTCACCATTCTGCTGTTTAAATACTCATTAGGGCACAAAATGTTTATTCATCCACAGCTAAAAACAGTCCCAAAAAATGCACTACTTACTATTTTGTGTTCAATGTTTATTAAAACTACAATGCCCAGCTGTTTTAGGAAATTACTGAGCATTATTTAAAAAAAAGAATCTTTATATTGTTTTCTTCAGTAGGAACCAGTTAGCTTGGGGATGAGAGCCACAAACAAAAGGGAAAGTTTTGAGAGATGGACTAACACACGTTTGTTGCCTTTTCCTGGGATTTGTTGACCATAAGAAGAATATAGAAAAATGCTAGGCAAAATTAAAAATGCAGTGGTTTCTACCGTTTCACAATGGTTGCTTTTTAAAGTGTTTGTTTCTAACAGTAGGACGTCTGCTCGCAGTTCCTCAGTGCTCTGATAGGATTGTCTGACAGCTGCGGTGGCAGCGCGTGAACAAAAGGCCTTCACACATACAGCTGCTTTTTCAGCTGGATGGTCCCTCGAGAAAAAACTGTTTTCTTTTCAACTGATGAAGGGTCAGAAAAAATAAAACAAAAACACAAGCTGATAGATTTGCCAGGCCATTTCAGGCTTGTCCAAACATAAAAAGGCGTCCGTCCCCACTGTGAGAAGTCATTACTCACCAGGAGCCCCCAAACCCATGGATGTGATCAGATGTCCTTTGACCTCCATGCGCTGTAATTCTGGGGACGTTACAACTCACCCTCCCACCTGATGAAAAAGAAACAGGGATTTAACTGCTGCCGAGATGCGTCAACAAAATATACTTGGGCCAAGATGTTTCTTCTCTCTGACCTTGCAGTATCAGCCATGTGTTTTCTTGAGGTGTAGAGTCAACGGTTGCATTTCTTGCAAGTCAGCAGTAGATGAGCATGATGTCTCCTAGATCAGATTACACCAGGTACCATCAGGGGGAGCCACTGCACCTCTGTTTGGGTGTCTAAAGATGAATCCTTGAAAAGGTTAATATAAATAAATAACTAATACAGCTTAAAAAGGCAATAGTGGAACGATATCTTTATTTTCCTGTGACTGTAGAAACACACATAAATCAAAGACTCAGCAAGGTAAAAGTCAATCTGTCACTTTATGTAGTAAAGAGAACAGCTTCACCAAATTATTTGACACTATACGTATAAAACCTTGTTAAAAAGCCAGTTTTATGAAACATTTAGAATATAAAAAGTTTCATATGTCGTAAGTTAACTTTGGTCCCTTAAGGCATTCTGAAAGTGAGTAATAGTCTAAAATTTGATTTCAGACATAATTAGCAACCAACTAATTTGCAACGAGAAGGGGAAATTAGACAGGATAAGTAACATTAATAATGTATGGACAGAAACGGGGAGAGAGAAACCTAAACCGTGTGTGTTTTATGTCTCAATAGTACTGGTACAACACAGAGGGAGCCAGAGAATATAGAATGAGGCGCAAAGTGATGGAATAAATAACAGAGGCAAGGGATAAATGCAACGTTCCATAGAGTTTCCTCTTTGCTGCCGTCATAAAAATTATGGTTTACATGAATTTCGCATTGCATGGAATTACATTTACTATATTTTACAGTTACATATCAGATCATCTGGAAAGCAAAACTGTTGCCTCAAATTGAAAGACGACCAAAGACAAGAAATGCTGCCTTCACTCGACTGTAGCAAGTGTGCAACGTTTCATGTGCACTTTACCACATAATGAAGGTTCATTACAAGCAAAGCCTCTTCCCAAATACCCAATAGAGACGTGATGTACAAAAATAGCGATAGCGCTTTCTGCCAAAAGCCTCTCACTCAACGCTGCTCACAAATCGCTGTCATAAACAAGCATCTTGCCAGTTGAGTAAATCATAAAACGACCCCCTTCAACCCACAAATCTAGGTGGAAGTCCTCGAGGGCTGAATCAGACCAAATCCAAAGTCTGCTTGTGCCAGCAGCACGTCTTCCAAAAAGGAAACGTTTATCCATCAGTTTCTCTGAGCAGCTGTCTCAAAGCTCTTTGCTTTTGTGGGTCAGTAAGACGTAGTGTTCTGTTTTCCGCACGCAAACGACAAAGATCGAGGCTCACTTTGTGCAAGGACATACTTGAAATACTTGTGCCGAGTTTGTGTTGGCCTGGAACAGAACCAGAACCTGCCGTTTGTTCCTGTACGTGTGAACCCCCCCAGCATGCTTGACCTCCCATTGACAGACAAGCAGCAGCCTTTCACACAAACAAGTGGCAGAGTTACGACCGCCACTCGGACAAAAGCTCATCACATGAATCCTGTTACACAAAACGGAGTGCCTGATAATCAGATTTTAAGTTAATCTAATATACCGAGAAGGACTTTCACCTGGGAATGCACAAGGCAGTGTCACGTCTGTTCTCTGTTGAACAGCGAGGCTGAGCGGTAAACCAACTGAGGGAAGCAGTCAAGTGAAGACAGACAGAGACATTTGGTATTCATCTGGATGGTCGCCGGGCAGCTGAATACTGGAGCCAAAAGGCCGCCGTGCCTCTTAAGAATGGCTTTGTCCAGCAACCAAAACATTTGCTTGTTAACTCAGTGCTGTCCTTTTCACTCCCTAAAATGTGCCCTTTATCTCATTATAAAACCAACAAGCCTTTGCCTTCAGAGCTCGTGGTTGACTGAAGTTTCATGTTTGCTACTACAACTGATATAATGGAGTCATTTAAAGCATTACAGGAATGTAACCTTTGAAGAAAGAAAGTACACACTCTTCCTCTTACAGATGAAAAGTTAAATTCATCAGCGATAAAAACACACCTTTGTTATATTCAACGCACCCCGTGCTTTTGCTGCTACGGCCTTACTTGGTCTAGTATGACCAGTAGCTAATGCTAGTAAGTAAAGATTGCTGTGTAGCGGACATTACTTAGTCAGTTAGCTGACATAATGACAACACACACCTGGCATCTAAACGCCACATATTGGGATACGCCACTGCCATGGATGGATTATTGAACAGTAACCCCCCTGGCCTTCACCTGCAAAATGTCAGTCAAAAGAGACATAACCACAAAAAGATGCAACATTACCACAGAGACACAAAACAGCCACAAACAGTTGCAAGAGGACTACAAAGAGGTTTAAAACTACAAACAGATGCATAATAACTACAAAGAGACACAGAACGACCACAAAGTCTGTGTGTCTTGCTCCTTTGTAAGAGAGGTGGTGGGGCCTTTTATGTGTCTGTGTCCCGGCCCCATTGTCTCATAATCCACACATAGCAACTGTTCCGTTTCCCAGCGGCAACGCACATCAACTCTAGGTGTGCGTTGCACTTCACACTATGTTTTAGCATTCAACATTATCCTGTAATTGCTTGTTGTTCTGCAAAAAGGTTTCACACCAGGTTACACTTAAGTCTTGAAAATGGCAACACAATATGAGCCACAATTTCCGACATGAGATCCCTGCAAAGTGCAAGAGAAGAAAAAAAAACAACAACATGAAGCTCCCAAAGTATCACTTTAAGACAAGGTCAAATCCATCAACTGCTACAGTTTGCTCTCCAACCACTGCGAAGTCTAACAAATAGCCCACCTGAGAGGATCAGTGGTCTCACTGGTTCAGTTGCTAACTGCTTAAACATCTGGTGTACAGACATGTGCAGAGGTGCAGGTACAACAACATGAGAGGGCATCACATTCCAGAGAGAAAGCCTACAGGAGAGAGATGGCGGGACAAGGAAATCACAGATAAACAGAGAGCACCATCAAAGGGGGGGGACCAGAGGAGACGCGAGTATGAGAGATATGAATGCAACGCGATCATCAAACGCATGTTTACTTAGCATGTGTAGGGGGATGAGGGACGGTCTCTGGATGGCAGTATAGATAGCACTGTGGGAGCCATGTTGATTAGATGAGCTGTGCGATGAGAGTGAGCTGCCCCTGTGCAGCATGCATCACACGAATGCAAATCAGAGAGGAGTTTAATATTCAAGTCCGACAAGCTAAACACTGAAGCCTGTAAGGTAGGTCCAAACCTACCGTGTACACACACAAACACATGGACCTGCTCTCTCAGCTTAGAATCCATACATATTAGATTGCAACATTGAAGGGAAAGCTAAATTACTACAGGCAACTGTTTAAGGTCCAGTTTCCACATCTATTGATAAACACGATGCCTCCCAGCTCTTAAAGAGATTCACTCGCTCTGCTGTCAGCTTTTATCTGGCCCAGGAGTCCCAGGAACAGGCTACTGTTGTCAACAGCATTTATATCACAGATATATTCATGACTTGCAGTGCAGCACATCTTAATGTAACAGTAGACGCTTCTGCAGCAACCGCATACATGTTGCAAGTGGATGCACAGTATGTTTGTTAGTCTCCTTCAGCAGGCACTGTAGAGCAGCTGAAATCTATCACCTCCAGCCGTCTACAGACAGGTGAGGCCGGCAGCCCTCCTGTTGACTGTTGGTGTTGACACAGCTGCTGCGGTTGCAAACTTACACATGGTAACCAGAGCAGGGTTACAACTACACCACTCCAGCCAGGAGCGTGAAGGTCCAGAAACTGTTTCCGAGGAGTCAGAACTAGTAAGCTAAACACTATAGTGTTGCAGACTGTGCAGCTCTGAAATGTCCATATCAAATGTTGTTGGCTCTCACAATGCATCCAATGACGCGCCATGACAACACTTCCAGTGTTTCTTCTTGACAATGTCCGACCTCTCAACCTCGCTTTCTTCATTTGTAAGAAATGTGAGCTTTATCTGTACGCCATTCACCAAACTGAGGATGTTGTACGCCCCCATTATTGACTTGCAATGATGAGGAACAGAAAATGTCAACATCTGAATGTTGTTAACCCAAAAAAAAAAAGAAAAAAAAAGAAAAGGGAGATGCTATTCAGGTTTCTGCCTGAAAGGATGTACTGCCTTTAACTACCTTCACCTGACCAACCAAAGAACTGTGGAGGGCTTATGGGAGGTCAGGTGAACCAACCCCCCGCACTAACATGATCTCTTCCTGCGCTCTCTATATCCATGAAATACTGATTTACAAACACGCTTATCGGCCCACAGCAGGGTAGCTTAGCTCGGACCGACCAATCACATGACTCACCATTTCTCCTTCCTGGCCTTGGCTCTCACCTTTGCACATTTGACACAACTACCGCGGGTGAAACAAAGCAATCTTGGTGACCGCTATCCACCTGGATTCTGCTAAGCTGAGGTGAGCGGAGTAATAAAGAAAGGAATGTGGTTCCAACATCCAAGGGGATTATTCCTATGCATTTTCCCTTTGCTCTGTAACACCTGGAGGGATTTCTGTACAGTATGTATTCCAAAGTTGTTTTCATGTTCCACTGTGGCTGTAATTTGCCTTCTTTGGTTTTGGAGGGAGTTTAGGGCCACTTATGATGCGCAGCCACAGCCGTACGCATACACTCATTAATACACAATCCGATTCTTTAATACTTCTGTGTTCTTTATGCCTGAAGAAATGTGGGTGAAGCTTTTCCGCAGCACTACTGCTCTGGTGTATTTTCAAGACTTGATAGCGTCTGGGATTTGATTCCCTGAGCTCACACACTACGCCCCAAGACACTTTGGACGAAGCCAAAAGCATCTTTTCATTTTAAATCCATGCAAATGCGCAGGCAAATGGGGTTTGTTTGTTGGTCAACTGCTACTGATCCAGATGCTCAAATCATGTCAGTCCATGTCTTAAGGGCATCATAAAAAAGGAGCAGAGTCACCTCCATTTAACAAAAACGGCAAACGACTGCCATTCTGCTTGCACCAATCTGGGTCGAGGTCCAATTCCATGGTGTTTGACTGAATTGTAACACTAAAAGTAGCATGAAAACCACGGGAGAGCTCGACAGAAAAGTCCAGTGCCGTGCTACCAATTTGAACATAACAGCAAACAGAGAAGGCGGAGAAAATACACACCAACATGTGTCAAAATCCGCCTGAACAGGATGAAACGGAGCGTGAATGGTCTCCTAGCTTCCCATGCAGCAAAAACAGCTACACCAAACCTCTTTGCAAATGGCCTGATGGTCCATGAATCCAAAGCCCCTGGAAAGACAAGAAGCCAAGAGAATAGGGGCAATCAGCAGTTTTGAAAATGCTTGGCGGCAAAGTGGAAAATCCTCTTCTGAAAACAGAGAGGTGTTTTCCCAGATACTCTAGAAGTGAAACACCCTGAAGGCACTGACTGACCAACACACTGGATGGGAAAGGAGGGGGGGGGGGTCAGATCCAGACAGACCTCCTTGTTCAGGAATCTGTTAATAACAGGGCTCAACAGTGCTGCATGAGAACAAGCAGCACTTACCGATTTCACTCTTCTCATTTAGAAAAAGGCCCAGCAGACATGCTGCCCATATTTTGGGGTTTTTTTTTTTCTTTTTTCCTCCCTCAACATAATAACGCAGTGCCGGGGGAGAAGTTGTGCGCGCGCGCGCCCGAGAAGCATGACACGGGCGATTCCCCCCTTGAATCGACGCGTCCTGCCTTTTCTTAATGCACGCGACGGGCACGCTCTCCTGTTTACATGGGCGCGAGTGCATAAACACACGACGACGCCGACGCGCGAGACACGTCCCTCGCGCTGGATTTCCAGGCGTGTTACTCAGCTCAGCGTGGCGCGCGTGAAGCATGTGTTCCCCCCCCCCAACACGAAGCCCGAGCTCCGGCGGCCGCAGCCGTCCTGCGGCAGCTGCCGGCGGGTAGAGACAAACACGCTGGACTAGTTAATGGGACTAATAATATATCGCAGGTGTGTTCGGCGGCGGGCGCGGTGACAAGCCCGGGTTTTTACGTTGAACTACGTGCACGTCGACACAAATGAAACGGCAAACAACGCGGTCCGCTGTGGTTCTCCTATATGTAGGCCAAGCTATGTTTTTAAATATAGAACACAGGTTCGTGTTGACGGCTCTCCATCATTGATACGCCCAGTTAGGATGAGAGGGACATCTTGGAGCTGAAGCCCCTCTTACCAGAGAAGCAGGGACCGATGCCGTCGGAGGTCTCCGTGGTCCTCTGTGACAAAAACCAAGCCGAGAGAACGCATTCCCGCGTGAGACGACGGCGCCAGCTCCTCCCCAGAACAACGCTGCAATTAATTAAACGTGCGGCACTTCGTAACAGACGGGAGGAGGAGGGGGGGAAAACAAACCAGCCCCCTCGCTCATGGTGGCTTCGTATCTTAATTGTAATTCACCAGCAGCCTCGCGACCTCCGCGGCGTCGGAGCCCTGCGCATCTCGGCAGAGCTGCTGCTTCCAGCACGCAGAACGCGTTCCCTTCCCAGCAACGACGCCCCTCCCCAGACGCTACATGCCTTCACCGTGCGCCAGTTAACCCCGATACAAAAACCGATGCCCCGGTGCTGCGTGGGCACGCGCGCAGTGACGACGAGCAGTACAAACAAATAATCAACACACATTAGCTTGGTGTGTGTGTGTGTGTGTGACCTCAGACGGTCCTTCTCCGTTAGCTTATCCAATTTAAAGAATAAAAAAATAAAGCCAAGAGCCTTTTACATGTGTATAAAACTAGTACGGCTTCTGAATTGTGTCAAATCCAAGATATTAAGTCCAAAATAGTGTTAATTAGCATGCGAGCTGGCGTCAGAAATGTTGACGAATGGTCATTGTCCATATGAATGCATTCTTTATTTAATTAGTATTTAAAAAATTCTATTAAAAAGCCCAACAAAAAATGATTTTTTACCACTCACTGTGTTATCCATGAATGCTAACATACACAATGCAGCCAAATATGGGCTACGCCTTGTTCAAATATTGTAATGGTTCAAACCGCAGAAAATCCATCACAAAGTTAACGAAATCATTATAATTCTTAGTACTTAATGCTTTAACAATATTTAAAGCAATATAGGTTGACATGGCGGCTTTCCTTTCATTTAGCACAACACCAACATGTATGGCTACAGAAGGCTACATAACAAGCTACTGTACATCAGCTCAATGGGTTTCTGGGGGCATCAGAAAAGCTTCACTTCAAACACACAGACCATGGTGCACCGCAGATAGAAGTCTCTTAAGTAATATAAAAATATAGGTTTATCTTAATTTAAAGGCATTAGCTGCGGTTCCCACTGGAACAATGCTTAATAATAAAACTAATGTCAACCTACAAGGGAACCAGGACAGTTACTGAAACATGACCTGGCTTGGTTTACTGTAGTCCCATCAACTCATTCACCCCAACAAACAGGGATTAAACGGCTAGATATACACATGAAGTAGCAGTCGTGGACATATCACTGAATATAACACATTATTCTCAAGATGTGTTTCAGATGTGTTTCAGATGTAGTAAGTCCATCAGACATATTTGATAAATGTTATAAAAAGCAAGTCAGCAAGTAAAGTTTATTTGCACTTTGCCGGAAATAGGAAATATGGAAAAACTTTGCTTCAATTGTTTAAATATGTTTTAATTCAAAGGCTAAATAATAGTTAATATAGAATAATTAACTGATGCCAACAATTGAAAATCTGCAACAATTACTTGAGGAACAGAAGAAACAAAAATAAATGGGATATATGTCTAGAATGCATACACTTTCACATTAACGTCATCGAGTTACTCTATAAACATTCCAATGGAGAGGGGGACAAGAGAAACATTTAATTATTCAATTTAAACTAAAATTGGTCAAAAGGCTTAAAATACATTAAATACTATGTCCATGTGTCTTTAAATGTCATAATATAATAGCTTTACTGATTTGTATCTTACTGATTATAAAAAGCATCCCACCCTTTTTGCATATCATTCTTAAAACTCTGGGTCAGAGCGGATATACTTAGGCTTTTAACAATGATAATCTGCAATAAATGTTAGGCATGAATGATAACTGCAGGACAGTAGCATTTCTGTTTTTAAACCCATCTGACCATAGGGCCCTCATTAACGCTTCCACATGTCTTCTTGCAATACATCAGATGTTTCGAGTCTTTTTTCTTTAATTAAATAGTGGATTTCTCTTTGCCTTTTAAAGCAACAGTTGCGCCTCCCAACTCAGCCATGGAGCCATGTAGGTCATCATGACTGACCTTTAGTATCTATGGGAGATTCAGTGTCCTGAAAATGTTCTAGTATCCTTCTCAATTGGTGCTTTTCAGTAACTTTGTTGTAGATATACTATATTATATCAACATACTGTGTTCAACGGTGTTCCCCTCTAATGATTTAGGTGTCATAGTAAAGGGGCTGAATACTTAGGCACTCACTGTATTTTATATTTGTACTTATTAAGGTCAATTTGTAGAAATGTATTTCCCCCCTTTTTGTTTTTTTATTTTGTTTATTTAATACATCCATCGAAAAAAATGTAATCACTCTACAAGGGAATTATTAAATTTATATAAACACTAATCTGTCTAATGCAATCAGAGTCTAGTATGCAAGACATATTTCACTGTCTCCTTTTTCCAATTCCTTTAACTGCACATACTGGTATACACTACAATTTAGAACGTTAATGATTAGGTTAGTGGCAGAACAAAATTGTTGCTAAATGAACTGGGTGAATAGAACAAAAAAAGAAATCACCAAGTCAAGCAACAATGGCAATGCAGCTGATGTAGTGAGCAAACAAAATACTACTATAAAATGGAGGAAGTGGACATGGTGCAACTTATTTAAAAGCTTATTTTGCCCAAAAACCCCACTGTCGACAAGATGTCCCATTATGCTGGTGGGGTTGGGGGGGGATAGAACATTTCAGTTTCTTTTTTGAGCTGCCAGAGAAATAATTTGGGGTTAAATGACCACACAAATGTGTAATAATGGTGAGGGTTGTAGATTCAAGTAAGAGTGAATGGTGGGATAATGGCTGGCTGTCGGCTCTATCCACATGCCACTGTCCCCAAATCTGACGTAACAGTCACGAAGAAAAGCCCTACACCATAACATATTAACATAAGAGAAGACATCTGAGAAGAAAACACGCCTGGATTGTAATGTCACAGCACCTGGAATGCCTTTGGTGGTTCTTCAAATAATTCAAATCAGACTATTACTGTCCAGAGATACATCTGAAAAATGTCATATGTATTTTATCACCAAAAGAAAAAGAGACAAAAAGAAGAAAATGGCACCAGAGAACTGGCGTTCTCCACTGTGGCCACAGATATTCTTCTGTCTCTGCTGAAGTTAAAGTCCTTGCAGCACTCTGCAGTTACTACATATGCTCACTTTCTTCTTAACCAAGAAATCGCATGTTGATGCGCGCTCCAGTATGAGTGGGTTTTTATTAGATAACAGATCTTTGGGGGTTAGTCCCTGGCACACAGCATATTTCTCCAGGCCCAAAAGCAAACTGACCACTTCGGTCACCGAGCTTAAGCGTGCTGGGTACTTGTCGTACAGGGGGTGGGTGGGAAGCAGCGGCTGCTTTTGGACAGTGACCTGATAGCAGAAGCCCGGGTCGATCAGCACCATGGTGTCAGTCATGCTGGACTGTTTCGAACACTGGATGAGCTGCAGCTGCGGGCCCTCCACCAGTATGGCGTACCATAGTATTGGCAGTACAGAAGAGCGCAAGGAGTGCAGCAGTTTCATTAGCTGGTTTTCTATGTCCGCACCACCCCCACCTGGGTTATCAGCCAAACTGAAGATCTGGGTGATCTGCAGAGAGCAAGATAATGAAAATAAATACATTATCTGTAGCTATTCAGACAATGAATATGAGAGGTCCCAGCAGGACCCTTACCATGGGCAACTCTTCTTCTTCTTCCTCATCCTCGTCCTCGTCCTCCTCCTCCTCCTCCTCAACACGCTTTTGACCATCTCTGCCTGTGTGGGATTTCTCTGCATCCCATCTGCTTAGCTGGTCCTGGATTGATAACAAGGTTATGCAGATATCCTGAAGTTAAATTCCATAGCTTTTAAGACGTTTTCAACATATTTTAAGATGGCAACACACCATAACTTACATTTACAGTACTATACCAGTACATTTATTTTAACATTGCAAAACAGTCTCAGTTTGACCTAATTCAGATCGGACAGGAGAGAACAAAACTTAATAGAATAAAGTAGCGACTAACCAAAAAGCAAGGTTTACTAAAAGTAATAATAGTCACATAATCACACTCTCTCTCACTCACACACTCTCATTAACATTTAGATTTGGCCTAAGAAATACAACATTAGCCATAATTGATACTAAATCATTGGCCTAGGCAGTCTGTCTGTCTGAGTCTATGTTCCAAAAAATAACACCTTGTTAAATGCTAATTTAAGAGGTTTTAATTCTTTTCAAGGGTCTTAATTTTTGCTGAACTGATGTAATACCTTTTAATTCTTTTTAAGAACCCACAGATACCGTGGATAAAGACGAAGAACTGGTTTCTCTCTCTCTCTACCCAACCAGTTGAGGCAGATGACCGCCCACCCTGAGCCTGGTTCTGCCTGAGGTTTCTGCCTGTTAAAAGGCAGTTTTTCCTTGCCACTGTCGCCTAGCTCTTGCTCTTGGTGGGAATGTTGGGTCTATACATATAGAGTTGGTTTAGACTTGGTCTATATTAACAAGTGCTATGAGATAACTCTCTTATGATATAGCGCTATATATGTCACCAGTTCACCGGTTTTCCTTCCTTGGACCACTCCAGACCGGGTACACCCCACAAGAGCTGCAGTGTTGGAGATGCTCTGACCTAGTTGTCTAGCCATCACAGTTTGGCCCTTGTCAAAGTCTGTCACATCCTTCCAGTTGCCCATTTTTCCTGCTTCAACACATCAACTTCGAGGACAAAATGTTCACTTACTGCCTAATATTCCCCCCACTGACAGGTGCCATTGTAATGAGATAATCAATGTTCTTCACTTCAGATGTCAGTGGTCATAAAGTTATGGCTGATCAGTATACACCATAGACTGTATATAGAGATGGAGGACACAGCAGCTCACTAAAAGTGAAGCCAAAACATCCAGATCGCCCCCTGGTGGCTGGCTGCAGTATAAGTCTCAATACAACTATGCAGACTCTGGCTCTAAATGACGTCCCCAGCACAAAAAAAAAAGAGCAGAGAACAGGGAAGGAAGAAGCTCTCCAACTTGATACAAGACGACAGATTTACAGTACAGATTGCATTACCATGGACCGGTAAAAAAATAAATTAAAAAACCCTGGTCAAACGGAGTTGGAACCAGGCCTGGAGTCATCACACTGAGCCACAGACCAAAGGACAGCATGACAACAGATACATAAGGAAATGGTGCCAGAAGCCTTTGTGAAGGAATGTAAACAGGTGGCGACGATGACTCATCATGATCAGGTCCATTGCTATTATGCTATTACGAATTGGGCACCAAGAGTTTGTACACAATCAGCCAGAAAAGTGCTACTATCTGCTAAAGAAAAGTGGAACATCGCTACGAATAACAAAATTCATTTTTGGCCTGATGGAGAAAGAATTTGCATTATTATAAAAACAAAAGTTGAGGAAGAATGTAATCTTACTAGTCCGTAGTTGTGGTGGTTGCTGATGTGCGGGACTCTGTCAGGCAGTCCATTCTGCTGTCCGGAATCCAAATGATTCAGCTGCTAAACAGACAAAATCAAGTTTGACATTCAGGTTGGTGAGATAAGGAGACAAAAACATGTCATTAATAATCTATTTTCAAACCTGCATAGATTGGTGGTTTCTCACATTCAGATCGTAGGGGTGTTTGCTACCAGTGGCAGGCTCAGGGCTCCAGCTCATCTACAACAGTGAAACATAAGCAGGACATAAGCATATGAAGCATAAGTAAGAAGAAACCGCAACCTTTCCTAATGCAAACGTGTCTGCAGGAGACCGCAATGCTCTTCAGAAACAACCACTACAATCAAAAAGAAACAATTAAAGGCATACATAGAGTGCTGTAGGAATGAGTCCTAAAACCTGGAAATGAGTTAGCATTTTTGCACTCCTGGATCCCTCGTCTCAAAGTCAATGGGTTTCTTGAATGGGTTTTTGATTATATGCCTATAATAAGGTCTGTGGTTAACAAGCTTAAGAGATTATCACATTTTGCTCGGTGATATAAAATACATCAGTAATACCCCCTTTGAAGTTTTTACATGTCTTAAAAAAGGCAGTTGCTAACAAGTGGCTAAATGAGACTACAAGGGTTGTCGGGGACATGAAACGTCATCACGCCGAACACAGAAACTAATCTTCTCACTCGTCCGCCTTTACAGCCTCGCTGTGTTGTACTCGCAGTCTTGCAAACTATTCTAACTCGAACTTTCCGAAAGGCATTTGTAGAAGAGGTAAGCGCGTGAAACCAAATTACAAGCTGGAAGCTTTGTGGTGGTGTGGTTGAAGTCATGTGACCGTGGTGTTCGTTAATAGCCTAACGTCAGCTTTGTACTTGTGGCGATTGCATTTACGCTTCAAAAATCATAAAGGTGGTGTTCATTTGTCAAAATCATCTTGATGAACAAAATGTGTAATTATACATTTTTGCCACCGAGTTTATTTTCTGCAATAATCCAAAATCCCATTGTTTTTTTTGTGGCGGGAACCAGGGCGATGCTAACTTCTGGGTTGGTCTACAAAAAAAATGGCATCCCTGCAGCCCTCATTGGGAACTCACCCGTTGTAAATTAATGTCATCATCTTCGTTGTCACTGAAGTCCAAACCAGATTGCGACCCTTTGTTTTTCTTTAAATTTGACTTTCGACTGTAGGTGTAGTGAGGTCTAGGCCTGCCCGGCAGCATCGAGCCATCTAACCCGAAGTCACCTTGTCCCATCTGGAAAGGCAGCAAGTGTCTCTGACAAAAGTAGGCAGAGAGATTTCAAAACAACGCCACTAGATCATCACTGCAAGAGAGAACAAATTAATCACAAATTGGTAGGCTCTTACCATTGCCTGTCTCTGACACTGACGTAGTCGACATTTCTGCCTCTTCTTGTTGCTGCCTCCGAACTTGGGTTTGTCTACACAGAAATCGCAAGTGCCACAGTCTTTCCTACAGAGACAGGCTTTACATTCCCCGCAGGATCGCCGCTTCCGCTTCTTATGCCACTGAAAATAACAGCAAGAGAACTTAGCACAAATACACTGCCCGGCCAAAAAAAAAAAAGAGTCACCACCTGGATTTAACTAAGCAGATAGTAGGAAAACCACTTATCAGTGAGGCTAATCAGAAAAAAAGGCTTCAATTTGCTAGGGAGCATAAAGATTGGACTCCAGAGCAATGGAAGAAGGTCACGTGGTCTGATGAGTCCAGATTGACCCTGTTCCAGAGTGATGGGTGCATCAGAGTAAGAAGAGAGGCAGATGAAGTGATGCACCCATCATGCCTAGCGCCTACTGTACAAGCCTGAGGGGGCAGTGCTATGATCTGGGGTTGCTGCAGTTGGTCAGGTCTAGGTTCATCAACATTATGTGGCCAAAGAATGAAGTCATCTGACTACCTGAATATACTGAATGACCAGGTTATTCCATCAATGGATTTTTTCTTCCCTAATGGCACGGGCATTTCGATACGCTTCTGCAATGTCACAACATTTATTTCTGTACAGAGTTGCATTAATTTTTCCCCAAGATCTTGTATTGATGATGGGAGAGTCGGAGCACTGTGAAAAGTCTTCTCCAGCACATCCCAAAGATTCTCAATGGGGTTAAGGTCTGGACTCTGTGGAGGCCAATCCATGTGTGAAAATGATGTCTCATGCTCCCTGAACCACTCTTTCCCAATTTGAGCCCGATGAATCCTGGCATTGTCATCTTGGAATATGACCGAGCCATCAGGGTAAATCTGGACTCATCAGACCACATGACCTTCTTCCATTGCTCCGGAGTCCAATCTTTATGCTCTCTAGCAAATTGAAGCCTTTCTTTCCAATTAGCCTCACTGATAAGTGGTTTTCTTACCTATTTGCTTAGTTAAATCCAGGTGGTGACTTATTTTTTGGTCAAGCAGTGTATAAAAGCCATTATGTAAAAATGAAGCGAACACATCAGTGATAGTTACATCATTTTTGTCAACTATATAGCAAAATGTCAACTCCAAACCCTAAACTAAACCTTCTAAAATTTAAATCAAGTCTATCATATAGAGGAGAGAGACATTTTATTAAACACTGTCGATATCAGATGGCGTATAAGAAATATTTTTTGATGAACTAATACAATCTTGGGGAAATTGAGAAAACCCAAATGATCTGAGTCAACATGGCAAACGTAACGTAGAGTGCAAGTTTGTTTATCTATCAGACAGTAAGTGCGTTTCCATCCACCTGTTTTTATGCGTATTTCCCATTCAATCCACTGAAGACGAAATCATCGGATCTGTGTGGGGCGATGAGATCGTAACCTTCCTCACATTTAACACATGAAAACAAAACATAAATCGCCATATTTCCATCACATTTCGATCCACATTTTATTCCCAGGATCTAAAAAGGTTCGACTGGGCTTAATCAGAGAAGTGGATGGAAACACACATTTGTTTCTATTTCCTGGACATTCTGTGAGAATGTGCGCGCTACACTTGGATGGATATTTGGCTCTGTGAGCGTGCCATTAGCATCCCTTCCTAAAACGTATCATTCATTTTTTTAAACCAAACCAAAGAGCCGGCTGTGAATGGTCAATATTGTTCCAACGGAAACTCTAGAGTTAGCCACATTCTGACAAAAGCACAGTGAGCATACAAATGGACAGCAGATGTGATTTGAGAAGTTTTCTGAATGTTTTGATAGTCATTTTACTACTGCAGTACACAGTAACTGACATGAAGTCCGCCACAGCTATGGTTCTCTATGAAGAAGAAACCTGCCTACTTTCACTGGTCACTATAAAGTGCTCCAAGAAAGAGTCCTAAAAGTCACGTCGAAGCCAGTGGGGGACATTACACACGATCACGCCAATCACAGAAACTCATCTACTCATCTGTGTTTATACTCGCAGTCTTTCAAACTATTCTAACAGACTTTCCTTTTGTAGAGGAGGTAAGCACATGAAACCAAATTACACGTTGGAAGCTTAGTGGTGGCAACGCTGAAGTCATGTGACCGTAGTTCGTATGTTAGCTTTTTAACTTCTGATTGCATTTACGGTTCAAAAATCATAAAAGTGGTGTTAATATCATAAACTTTTGTATGCCACAGAGTTTATTTTCTACAATAATCCAAAAGAAAAATCCCATTGGCTTTGTGTGGAGGGAACAATGGCGATAAAAAAAAAGGCATCATCCCTGCAGCACTCTGTTCAGTCATTGTTACAAAACGGATATTCGTTAATCAATATAGGCAATCATATCTTCATGTATGACAGACAGCAGGTTCAAAAGCACTCACATCATCATCGTCGTCAGTTGACATGTCATCCTCATCATCAACGTCCACGTTGACTGAGAAGTTCTCCGTGTCACTGCTTTTGAGACTCGGGTGCTGTGTAATAAAACACCAGTGAGCTTATAGAAATAATATTGAATATTGCAATTAAACATAAAATTTGGTTCTGTACTACAAAACCTTACCTGCGAGTCTGTAACTTCGCTCTGTAAAATAAAAGTGTTGTTGTTAGTACACATGAATTTAATGGATCACTCAGTGTCACAAAGCATGATAACACTGTTGGCACCACAATTACAAGCCATGTCCTATAGTGTACACAGGCTGTATTCAAATGTGGACAATTTGGAATAAATGAAACAAGACTGACCCCGACTGTAAACTAACCTGTAGAAATATATTCTTGGCCAATAATCGTTTTTAAAATATCTGTCCTTCTATAAATCAATACTGAATTAACAACCAAGCAGTGGAAACATTGCTTTAAATTTGCCACAGAATAGTTATAACAGGCAGTATGCACGTGGCGTTGAACAAGAACCCATGAAAATCTACACAGCAGAAAGCACAGTAACCATGTACATGTTGGTAGCTTATACATATTTTATTACCTGGAAACTCATGCTGTCATCGAATGGGTCAGGAATGTCATTATAAGGCCTCTGCAGCAGGAAGCCTCCACTTCCAGGGCCCTGAAGGAACACACGGGAGGAAAAAAAATTTAAACGAGGCATGAAGGCAAAACTAGCATGAACAATAAGCATGACAATAAACAATAACTGGCTGCTTACCTTGCGAATAGGACATATACATTTGCGTTTCCGGCATATGCGTTTCCGGGACTCGGGGCTCTGCAGTCCATGCTTGCAGTTGGCGCACTGCCCACAGTTCACTGTGTTGTGGCATCCCACACACTGTCCACAAGGAATCCACTACCAGTGGCATGAACAAGAATAGAAAATCATGCTTGTTTATTTATTTGTTAATATTCATGCCTCATGTGTATTTCTTACCAATTTTTACGTGTTCATCAGTTTCCCAATTCTGGAAACACGTACAGGAAATCTTCTTATGCTGCGTTCACACCAAAGGCGAAGAGAATTTTCGCTTCATGTTACTTGTTCGAGCCAGCTCATTTGTGAACAAATAAATGCAAAACGTGAATATTCACTCTTCTGGGCTCGTAACTTCATCCGGAGGCACACACAGCTCAGTGAATTTCATGACCTTCTCCAGGAACTGCGTCTGGATGACTGTCTAGGAGGCTGACTAGTGTTCACTTTGACCGTTGCCAAACCAAAACCTTTCGCTATGATTTCATTGCAATAAACGGATCAAAAGGATGCCAATATAAGTACATCATGATGCAAATTTATAAAAAGTCTGAATTCATGCTTTGTCAGGTCAGCAAGATGACAAGATAACAACTTTTGAAATGTTCTGAACGGAGTTTGTGTCGCTCGCTACAGATTTGCATCTATTTATGCATTTATCTATTTACTTTGTAATTGCGCTACATGAAAAATTAACTTCGCCTTTGGTGTGACCACACCATTATTGTTTAAGAATATGGATTTTCTTTTTTCCAGATGGGAAAAAACGAAAACCTCACACTGCCAAAGGTGATGAAATATTACGCCAGTTTCAACAACGTAACTTCCTCATATAAACAAAGTATCCGCATAATGTGGGCAGCAAAATCTGAATCCATCATTTCAATACTTTGTCACTGATAAGTTCTCAATGGACCATATGCGTACGTTTTGGCAAGTGAAAGTGGCTAAAATGCAGCTATTTATTCACAGCATGTTGACAGACAGTGTTTTACCTTTCTGAAACGGATCATCGGATGCTCTTTTGTCTTTGAGGCGGCTGGAATTACAAAGAAATAAACATTGTATGGTGAGTAAAATTGTAAGGTCTTCCTTCACCTTTACCCGTTATTTTCATGTTTTTTTCCTATTGCCTACCCATCAATTGACATACCCCAACAGGTGGGACAGCAGGGCCTCTTCCTTTGCTTGTCATACCATGTGCCTGTGAAGGAAATGCCACATTTGGCACAGACCCTGCAGAGAAACATGATAATGCTCAGTCCATCTGCATATGTCGAATCGATATGATTGAATGGAAATAAATGGAAACGGTGTCTTGTTAATGACAGCAGCAGTTTTGATAAAGGTAAATTATTGAGATATGAACTGAAGTAATAATGGACTTACAGGGTGCTGTCCTCTGATCCAATTTCTCCATTTATGGAGGGGAGCGGGAGCAGTCTGGACGACGAGGGACGGGGAAGTCTAATTTTGTCTTCTGATTGTGGATCCTCTTTTCGAGAGCCGTGGTTTGGCGTTCCCACCGTGCTGTTCGAGGAAAAACTTGTCTGGTTAGAGTGGAGGTATTTGGGCCCCAGATTCGGGGTGAGCCTGTGGTACGAGTCTGGAGTGTCTGCCCCCTCTCCTCTCTCCATACAGCTGGACTCGGAGGAAGAACGCTCCCGGATCTTTCTCTAATGAATAAGAAAGTGAGAAAAACCAACTGTAAGACTTATACATCTTGAATGTTTTTTAAGCTTTAAGTGACAAAAGAGGCCAATACCTTCGTTCTGCTTCGAACTCTCATATGTGGTGCTTCGCAGTCGTGGAACGTTCCTGTTTTGTATTCAAAGGTTGACAAGTCGAGATGCCCCTCTATGACTGAAGTCAGTTCTACTCGGCTTCTCACTCGATCGCCCCGTGGACTGCAAAGGAAAATAACAATTACAACTGTAAAGAGCTGAAGGACAACCACTAAAAACTACAACATCCTGTTGTCATTTTGTCACATGCTCAACATGATTTATTTAACCGTTTATTACAACGGAATAGGGGTGCAGCTCAATTATTTTTATTATTAATTTATCTGCTGATTTGTTTGATTAATCAATTGTTCAGTCAAAAAAAAACCAAAAAAAAAAAACACACATCACAAGTTCCAGAATCCAAGGTGACACTGAAACAGATTTTTGTGTCTAACCAGTTCAAACATACTGAGATTACAATGATATGAAAGAGCAAATTCTCACATTTGAAAAAGCACAGAACAGAACATATTTTGAATTTCTATTCAATTTATCATCATCAATTTATCATTAGTGGTAAATATGAAGTTATTATGATATTGATTTCTTTGTTATATTGAACAAACCTGAATACAAGAAGGTTGTGTGACTGCTACAAACTAACTGCTTACCAACAAGGAAAATAAGCAGTGGAGGGAGACGTAGAAGTACTAGAAGAATGGCAGAGAGTAGAAGAAAGTACTAATAAGTACTACTGCAGATTGGGGTTTTTTTAAATTTGTATTATTGTTGAAGGAAATTGTGTTATTTACATTGTCGATACTGATAGGTGGTTTTGTACATCGGTACTTACACCAATTCCATCTCTCTGTGCTTAAAAGGTACCGAAACCAAATATGTCATCATATCTAATTTGTTACTCTAAATGCAAGCAGACAACACACAAATACGACAGGATCATTTCATTTTAAATACCAAAAGATTTTTGGTTTACATGAAAGATCGTGTAGATGAAACACCAGATTATGTTTTAAAAAAACCATGCATTTTTCAAGGAGTGTTATGCGAATTCAAGCATATTCCTAACCTTGAAAACAACGGTTAAAATTATGTATTTACCACACTTTCAAGACTCTACATCTTTTATACGTTTGTGTAACTTTAGTGTCATGTCTGTATTTCTCACCTATGTAAATAAACCAACTGGGCCAAAAGCTTCCCTTGGTTAGCTGCAAGAAAGCCAGAAGAACATCTAGGTTTTCCACTTCGGACAAAGAATGGAGTGGACCCTTTTCACATGGAGTTACTTGACTCCATACTGTATAAGCTGAATAAACCTCAACTAGGCCAACTGGCCTCACCTAAGAATCGACTTGTGGCCTGACTGATTTCATCGCCATTGGGTCCCAGATAAAATAATCTCTCTTTCAAATACAATCATAACCCCAGGTGTTACACTTTGCAGTAGTGTAATGACACACAATCCACATCTGTAAATCTTACCAATCAGAAGGTTCTGCATCTGACTGAGTGTATTATTGACCAACCAGAAACATCCTATCCCGTAAGGAGGAGCTTAGTATGGGAGGTTCAAAAATTGATGCCAGGAGAAATGTTGTTGTTCTGCATTCTGAATCCAGACCCTGAGTGTTTCAGATTTGGGTTGTACATAATGCAATCTGAATAAAACATCTTGTACCTCGGAAGTAAAGCCTTGTTCTTCTGTATCTCAGTGTTTGCTCCTACAATTTAAAATGTGGAACAAGAAGAAGAAATTCAACCACGACGCCATCCAGTATTTACCTCATGTAATATACATCCTTCTGTCCCATGCTAGAACCTGAGCGCCGAACAACTTCTTTGCGTTTCCAACCCTCCCCAAGTGCTGGCCATTCGACCCATCCTTCATCAGGGTGTGTTCGCTTACGGCGGGGAGACTGAAGCCTGGATTTAAAGGAGTAGTTATTCATGTTAGAAATCTCTACAGACTGCATTTGAGCCAGCCAAGAAAATGTTAATATGCTAAACTATGCAATGTTATATGTGTATTTTCTTTCAATAGACTGAGGCAGAGTTACTTACAGTAACTCAGTTAAAACATAGAAATCTTCAAAGCTCACTGGCAGTAAATATCACATTTTAAATTCATATATGCACATATGATTGTACTTATTTCCACTTCATCTAGTAACATTACCTTTAATTAAGTACAATAACTCGCACATATGCATCACCATTGCCAGCTCCATGGCGATACAAGAAAAGGATGTGGCTCTAGTGCTTTCACATGGCCATACAAAGCTCAATCGAATCCAAAGATAATGCTGCTCATTATGAGACTACAGTACAAGATATAAGGGCACGGCAGACAATCAATATAATATGAAAAAAATTGTATTAAATGACCACAGATTGAAGTAAAACAACTATTATTCAACCTACTGAGAAATCTTTATCAAGGTCTTCTCGCTGCCCACTATGCTCTCACTCCTTTCACTTTCTCCGGCCAGGCTTTCTTCCTCCGGATCATTCCTACCAAGGCTATTGGCATCCCCCTCATCCTCCTCAAGTGGCTCAAACCAGTCAACGGGAGGCTCACCACCAATGGCCTTAGCCTCGTCCTTTGCCTCTCCTGGACCTGAGCTGGGGTTTTCCTTTGTATGGGGTCTTCCTGAGGGTGCCGAGGGCTCCCGTGCTGGTGCTGCCTCAGAGGTGTGTTCTGCTTCGCTGCTCTTCTTCTCTGTGCTTTGTCCCACATCTTCCTCCGCTGGCTCTCCGCCAGAGACCTCGCACTCAAGTGGTTCCTCGTTCATTGATGCACCGGTGTAGGGCTACAAACGGTCCAAAGTGGTTTCCTGGAGACAAATAAGATATCCTCTACCGTCGATCTTGCATTCCATTTACAGTGGCGTGTTTTCTCCACTGTCCTACTGGATGTAGCCACTTGACCTTGGTGTGGGAGGGCAGATGGAGCGTCTGGATGGCTGACACCCGCTCGGCTTTACATGACAGAAGCTGGGAAAAGAGGATGTTGTTTTAAAAACTAAAAACAGAGGCTTAACACGCCGTATGTGCAATGGAGTGTGAACAGTTAACCTAGCTTAGGCTAGCTCGATGGATGTGTTACTGTAATATTAGCTCGTAACAACGAGCTGCTGGAGAATGTTTTATACCTGATGGCCATGACTTTAACGAGCAACACATTCACGTACGGTTAGCGCAGCATTTCAACGTATTTACAACGCAAACGGACTAAAAAGGCGACATAGATGTCCCCAATCTAGTAAACGCTAGTTGGAAAGCTTCCGTAAATATAACTACCGCGTGTGCACGGTTAATTAGCTAGCACTGGGGGGGTATGTTAGCCAGCAAACAGATCGTTAGCGAGACTAGCTAACCTCAACCGGTCAAAGTGCTGCGCTCCTCTGATAGTGGTGCCAGTTATTTCGTAACACGTAGGCTAACAACACAATACCAGCGGGAGGATGTCAGTGCCACTTACGTTGGGTTAGCTGGAGTATAAACACCAAAACTGAGAGCGGCAGTAACGTTAGCCTCCGTTAGCTAAAGCGTTCCTCCATGGTTCCTATGCCAATATGCCCAAATGATTCGTCTGAGTTGAGAGCTGTGTATAGATAGCTACCAGTTTGCCAATAATTGCGGTTAGGTGGGTCAACAAAACACACACGCCTTTAGGGTAATGTTCCCCAGATGCTTGGCACTCTGACAACAACAGGTACTGTTTCACTTTACGACGTGGAGCTAACGTAGCTAGCGACCGTGCATAAAGCAATAACGGAAACAGTGATAGTACCATATAGACACCTCAGAGCCAAATCTGCCTGGTCCGTTGACGTTTTCTTCTTCTTCTTCTTTTTCCGTCTTATGGCGGGTGGCAACCAGCGTAAAGGTGCATTACCGCCACCTAGCATATTGGAGTGTGGACTAGAGCTATCTATTCCCACATAAATAAATAAAGTCAATTCACTTAACACAAAATTCCCAGTTCCTTTCAAATTATGGAATACATTCCCAAATCCGACGGTACATACATTTTTTTTATTTGAATTCCGCCACTCCCAAGTTTTCTGACGTCCCTCGTTAATGTTTCTCGTTCTCGAGAGTACTTTTGGCAAAGAAGTATGACGTGCGCCACTGATTCCTCTGTTTGACAGTGCTCACATGAACCCGAGGGATGTTTGTTCATTAGGCGCATTGGTTTGCTCAGTCTGGTTAAGATGCTCTCCTCTCTTGGTGCTCCTTTTAGCTGCCCTCACTCTTCTATCCACTGTAATGCTGTTGCAATTGCCATCATCTCTCCTGTGTATACGGACAAATGATCAGATGTTCTTTTTTTTTTAAACAGAATCTTGTAAGGCTGGTATGCTAAAAGAGAACCCTGTGCTCCCTTTATTAGTATCCTTGGATCCACCAGTATGTACCGAGACAAATGTTTGATACACTGTTTGTAACCTCTCTTCAACCAAGACTGCAATATTTCCAGAACCTTTATGTTGCCTGTATTTTTCCCAGAATTCACAAATCAATTGACACCGATGGAAACAACCAGGGTGGTGTTACTGGCACAGGGATACAGTATGTCTTTTCTGATGTCATGTCATGTCTCTAGCTATTTAACCACTGCCCCATGCATAACGCTCCCATTTGGCCCGTTCTCTAAGCCAACATGGAAGAAGTACCTTTTTTGTCGGATGTCGATCTTCAGAATGCCCTTGAAGATTTGCCAAGTAATTCATCATTAGCTATTTGCATCTAATATGTGGCGGACATTCACCCACCATCGCATTCGATATCTCTTTACACTTGGTGTTTATCTTATTAATATGTCCATTCCATGTTAACTTTGTGTCAAACCACACACCCAAAACTCTAAAGACATTCACCTGTTCTATCCTTTGCCCATATATCTTTATCTGTGTATCCACACCACATTTTTTTAGTAGCTGTAATAAAACCTCTTTTTAAAAGGCCCACTCTGGATCCAGGGGTTTTATCAAACTATAGGCCTACACCTAACGTTCCCTTTCTCTCTAAGATCCTTGAGAAAGCAGTCGACCAGTCAGTTGTGTGACTTCCTAGATATAAATAAGTTGTTTGAGGATTTTCAGTCAGGATTTATGCATCACAGCACAGAGACAGCACTGGTGAAAGTTACAAATTACCTTTTAAATGCATCAGATAAAAGACATGTCTCTGTACTTGTCTTGTTAGATCTTAGTGCTGCATTTGATACCATTGACCATCACATTCTATTACAGAGACTGGACCATTTAATTGCCATTAAAGGCACCGCACTAACCTTGTGTAAGTCCTATTTATCAGATCGATATCAGTACGTACATGTTAAATTGAGATATGGCATTTAATTAAATGCCAATGGAATCACTTCCTTAAATTTAGCAGCACTTTCAGATAGACATCTAGTGTAGGAATGTTTTCCTAATGGCGTGTAGTCCAGTAATAGGAATTCAAGTTATTAAACAATGGTCGCATAAAAACAGATTCTGTGGAAAGACTATTAGATGCTCAATTTAAATTCTGTAGACAAGAACAAGATCGAGGGTGTAGTTTAAACAGTGAGTGGGTTCATGTGCACTCTGACAGAAACCAATCGAATCTAATAATGATTAGATTATAGTGCAGCACTAAGGCATTATCAACATCTACTGTACATGGATATTAATTTCACCTACAATAATTACTTTATCTGTTTTAAGGACTAAACCTGATAAGAACTCAGAAAATTCAGAATACGGTCCAGGAGCGCGGTACACTATAACTGTAGCTGTAGTGTTTTCCAGGTTGGGTGTGAAAGACTAAGAACAAGGCTTTCGAATGAGTTATAATTTAGATTAGGTTTAGGGTTTATTAATAGGCTTCAGTCGAAGATGGCTGCAACTCCACCTCCTCAGCCTCGAGGAATGTGAGTATTAATGTGACTGGGGGGATTCATTTAGGCTAACATATTCATGACACAGCAAGGTTTCAGTGACACAAAATAAATCAATATGATAGTCTGATATTAAATCGTTAACTAGTACAGCTTTACAACGACAAGAAAGCACGGACCCTGAGGTCTTTTATTGTCACGTGTGGATACATGCACACATGTGTAGGTTGTGCACAAACACACACAGATGCAGGCTGCGTCCCACGGTGAAATTCGTACAATTAATCTTTTTTTCTTTTCAATTTAACTGACATTTGAAACGCGAAGTAGCCCTGTGTGTCTGTGTGTCTACCAAGATTCTACAGTAAAGTAGCCATAATGTAGATACTCTGAAAACTTACCTCGGGGCTTAGCGGTGTCCTCTGAGGGGAAACTCCTTCTGTGGCTGTGTGGCTTCCTCTCAGAATGAAAACCAGTCAACAAAACAGGAACTGAAGAATTAATAAAGTAAAAGAAAATTTAAAAAATAAAAAGACTGGATTGGCTTTGTCTGACTGTTACATGCTGCTAGATCTTCTGCTGATATCTAAGAGTGGTTTATTTTCAGAGAAGCGACTAAACAGATGTTATCCCATCTGTTTTCCCCAATTTGGTTAAAAACTGTTAACAGATCTTTTATCTGGTCCTCATTTGGTCTTACAAGACACCAGCTCTGCTTCATATGAGACACACTGTTGCGACTTGAAAGCACCTGACTCTAACCAGATTTATTTAAGATCTATTAATGCATCTAGATCTGATGGCCGTTAGGTTCTTACAAATTATTTGCAGTGCTGTTTGGAGGCCGCACCATTCTGGAACAAACCTGAACTTTGTCAGATATTTTAGACCACAATTTCTCACTGGCTGCCGTCTTGTTGTTCACAAATTATGGCCCATTCTCTGTTCACAGATATGCAAAACATCATTCAAGAACAAAGAAACAAAAGTGAAAATAAAATAGGCAGAAATACGTAAGTGCTCCTCGCCGACCATACAAACCTGCAGGCATCTGCAGGCGCCAGAAGCATCTGCTTTAATGCCTGATGCACACGCTCTTCCAAACTGAGGTGTTAACCGCATTGCACAGGGACCTGGCTGAGCGGCGCCATAGGTGCACAGGAAGTCGCTTGTGGTTCTCCTCTTGTCAGCCATCGCGCACTTTTGACCAATATACAGTATCTATCTCGCCAGTTTTTGAACACTTTCACATAAAATAACACTTGTAAAAGTAAAAATGAACAAAGATAATGTATGAGTACATAAAAGAATTATATATATGTGTATGTGAATATATGATTATATTGGTAAAGGCTTATAAAAACCCATAATAAACACATTAAATGTTTATATGGATAAAAGTGAATACATGATAAATATATTTGTGAACACATAAAATATATGCTTGTGAACACAAATTGTTACAAGAATAAAATTAATATAGATTAATATAACAAGATATGCTCTCATGCGCACACGAAACTCCTTTCACTTCAGACATAAACAATATGAGTGCAGGCAAGTAGGCTGTGCTGCACTTTAATCAGACATTGTCAAGATATTGTCGGCATATGTTCTTATGGAGGCATCCTCCTTGTTATTTAGATTTTTATGGCATTGTTTTCTACAGCTGGCCTATACCACCGTCCCTCACTTATATGATGGGAGTAACTAAGAAGACAAACAGTAACAACATTTGCATAATAAACTCTTCTTTCAACACATTAGAATTATAATGCGACAGTAAATTCACCATAATCTATTTTATAAACTGTTTCAATGTCTTTGTGGCCCTCAAGTGGGAACTGTAGTACAATAACCACTCTGACATGTACTTCTAAACATATTTACTTCTGCTACAGATAACTAGCACACCTAATAGAATAAACAGCCAGGTCTCTTTGGCAATATTTTACTTATATCAACTAACAATTTAGTATTGCCATTATACAACCACTCAATGAGACCGTATTGAAATTGATTTGTTTAATTTCAAACTGAAGTTTAAACATCGCTCACTTGATGCAAACTGTAAGGGACATTACGTTTCATTATGTGCATGTAATCATGTTCAACTTCCTTTATGTTTGATCATGCTGAACCCTGAACAATGTAACCTTTGACTGAATGCCTATACTAATGCATTGGCGGCAGTTTAACTTGAGCACAAAGGCATGCAAGATGCTAACTGAAGGAATCAACCTCACCCAGGTCCAGAGGGGAAGGCCGAGCCAAAGTCTACAGAGAGGCGCTTTCCGTCGGTGTGCATGAGTTGACGGAAGGGAGTGATTTGTTGTCCTGCCTGCATCATCTTAAATAATATGCTTCATATTTGTCATTTAACTGTGCTGCCTTCACGGGTTATTAGAAAGAAATGTGAGCGCACTAGACCGCTGGCAGCATTATGTTTGTCTGTGGTAGATAATCTCGACAGCGGAGTTGTCGGTGCGTGATTTCACTGGACGCACAGCTTGGAAACCATTATCTGTAATTTGCACCACCTGAAGGCAACAGCACCATATACAAAAATTAGGTTGTCTTACAATAACATTTAATTTGTAGTGTCAACTTTGTAGGGTGGGAGAGGCAGAGCTAGAGCCAAGTGTACTAAGAACTTCACTGATCCATTCTTTCTCCACCTACATCCACTCATATAGTCACAGAACCATTTTCTTTCTTTGAAGATGGCAGCGATCTGGTGTGCTGTACTCTTGTTCATGGTATTGCAGGATGGGCCAATTCAAAACAGGCTTAGAGTCAGACTTTAAACACACGTAAGGTACATACATATTCTTGGTTTACTGCATTTAAAGTCCATAATAATTTTTTTTTTAAAAAGTCCTGTGTACAAATGGCAGATAAACACACCTAGAGCAAGTTTAAGGTGTTTATTCAGGACGGTCATACCGAAAACAGCAGTTGTCAATCAGCAGTAGTTCATCTACCACAGTGGAGAAAAATATATATATCCATTTGCCTCTTCAAGTTAATAATCGTACAAAGACTTTAAAATAATTATCAAATTAGAAAATCAGTTTTCATCCAAATGGTAGTTATTGTTCTACAAGTTTAAATCCACTTGAATCTCACGTTATGTACAGTGTTCCACAGGCCAACACAAACTAGGTGTTTGACTACCGATCCTTGTTGCTACGGAGATCGGTCGTCAACGGGTCATGCTGAATAGTTTGGTGCAACATCAGAGCGAGAAGACCGGCTCTGTTGGTCATAGCAGTCCTGACGTTACGCTCCTGTTCGAAGAGCTCGTCCAACTTGTACCACTGTGGGTGAGAAAAGAACAATCGGGGGAAAAAAACAAGTTATGCTTAAGGATGATTTAAGTGATTCAATGTCAGAAAGATGGAGAATTTTCACCTCACTCATTGTGGGTTGACGGCCAAGAGGCATTTGCTTTGAACAGATGTATTTTCAAGTAGGATATATCAACAGAAACTCTTCCTATATCTGATTGTAAAGATAAAAATTTCATAAAATGCCGGACTTTTTCACATTTCCACTTGAAAGTTCTGCCCTTTTAAAACCAAAGTAACCGTCGTGAGGTTTGACTTACCACCCTGACCCGCTCCAAGTCCACCTCCGCTCTCCTAAGCTTTTCCCAGTTGTAATGTTTGTTGCATTTCCGTTTGGAGACCCTGCAGTAATCTCCAGTCAGCTCAAACACATTCTTCACCAGGGGACATCCACACACCTCGTCCACTGGGATCTAGTCGCCAAACAAAAGAAAACAAATTAAGAAAATAAATCTCCACACAAACACCACTTTATGCTTAGCAGGTTTTCAAGTTTTAAATTAAATAGGCAGTTCCTAGTGGCTGAGGGGTTTCCACTGACCTTAGGATCTCTGGAATGTTCTGGACACAAAACCTGAAGCCTCTTACAGTATGTTTTGCTTTGGGGATTGTAGACGTCGCAGAAGAGTCGGGTTGCTCTTTGGAAAAAAAAAGAAATTGTTAGTAAAGCAACTGAACTAGCAGAAAATTGCTATAAACTTTTGAGTACATTTCTTTTTCTTACCCTTCTATTCTTGTAGGGTACATGGAACCAAACGAGGTCTGACTCTCATACTGTCAAGATAATCATTAGGGAGAGAAATGTTACAAGCAGCCAATATATGTTTTTGTTCATATCTGATGCTTCGATGCAGAAACAGCAATTACCTTTGCGTAACATCTCTCCATATGTCTCAGTGCCACTTTTGGATTGACGGGATGACTACAAGACACACAGAAGATCTGCAGGTCTGTGTCCTCGCTGTCGCCCTCATTCACCTGCACACACAAACAAAGCATTTTATCCAAGTGTTGTTGCTGTTCTTCTTCAGCAGCTCCAAATAAACAAAGAATGCCCGACATTGTAATTTCAAAGTTTGATTTTGACAAGAACCACATGGAGCTCTCATGAAAAAGCAGTGCACCAGCTCACCTCCTCGTCCTGCTGAACTGCCTGCTGCTTGGCCTTAGCGATGATGCCTTCCAGTTCGTGGAAGCGCCGCTCCATCTCTGTGAGGCGCTGGCGGGCGCTCTGCTGTTCCCGACGGATGCGCTCCAGGTGCTTCTTGCCGTGCTCCTCTGCGATGCAGGGACTCTGCTGCCACTGCTGGATACGCTGAGGGAGGATCTCATAGATCCGGCTGTGGATCAAAAAAAAAGCACAGATTAACCCTCTAGACCCCACAGTGCCCCGTTCTATATTTCACTATAGCGCCCTGCAGCGTCCGTCATTTGAAAATCATTCCCAGTGTATTAAAACACAGAAAATTAAGTTCTGAGCTTTGTATTGAAGATACATTTAAGTTACCATCATCTTTGCAGATTTCCACCAACAAACAGGGGCTATTAGAAGCAAGCCATTTTTGACCATACCCTTTACCCTAAAAATAGGTGTTAAACAAGATTAATTTGAACTACACTTCTATTTAAATTCACTTGAGATGTTTGCTTCTGATGATGAGGTGTTTGTTCTAAGCCGGTCGTCCAGAATACAGCATCCATCCTAATAGAAGTGGAACTAAGATATGAAAAGGTGAGAAGGAAGAGTTCTTACTTGGCAGCTAGCTTCATGCCACAGTCCTCAGAGCAGTATTTGGAGTTGGGTCTTGCTGGCCCCACGCAGCTCGGCCCCAGACACTGACGCTGCCCTGTGTTATCCCGGAGGTCGCCCCTCTCGCTGTATCTGGTTCTGTCTTTGTGCTTCTGCTTCTGTTTGTGGCGTCGAGACTCCTTCTGGGTAGTTCAAAGAGGCCGCAGTAGACCGGATGTTAACATACTGTATGTGTTATTAACATTTACCACGTTGCCACCTAGCAGCACTTCAAATAATAATAACAATATTTATTTGTATGAGGAAACAAGTCTTACCTTCTTGTCAAACTTCTTTTCTCGTCTCTTGACGTGCTTCACCTTCACAGCTTTCTTACGCATGACAGGACTGAAAGGCGGCTCGTCGTCGTCATCACTGGCCCACGCCTGGGTGAGAGGAGAGAAAAACCAATGGCTCAACATATAGTTCCTGATCAAATGTTTTATCTGCAGATCGAGCGCTTCTAAGGTGAGCAGGTTTATTTTCAACAATAAAGGTGTCAGATGTTCTGCTACCATGTTGTTAAGTCCTGCCGCCTTGTACTGCTGGTAGAGGTCCGCCTCACTGTCGTAGTCCTCAGAGTACCGTCTCCGTCTGTGGTAGGAATTGTCCCTCCTTTCTTGCAAAGACAATTCTTCATCCTTCACACGCAGCATTTTCTGTACAAAACAGCAAGCAACAGGTTGCAGGTTTCCAAAGTCGCCACAAGGGATCAGAGATCAGGGAGTGCTAATTGCATCAAGGCTTGAAAAAAAGATGATTCTTTTAATAGCGTCGCATTTAAAAATGACGGTACCTTGCAAGATACTACGTAAATGATAGAAGGGATAATGTCCGACGAGGAGTCTATAAATTCCTCATAATGGGCAGCTCGAAGGGCATTATCCCACATACCTTAGTCACTTGCCAAAGGAAAAAAATTGACAGTTAATCAGGGTTTGCAAAGCTTTTTAAGAGTAAAATTCAAGCACTTTCAAGGTACCTAAACCAAAAATGTTCAAACTCTCAAATGTCTTTATCATCACATCTAATTTGTTACAATAAATGCCAGGAGACAAACAAATATGACGACGGGATCGTTTCATTCCAAATATAAAAAGATTTACATGAGTGATTGTGTGGTTGAAACAGCAGATTAAAGTTGAAAATCAAGCATTTTCCAAACTTTCAAGACTTTGTATGAACCTTAATTAATTTATATTTTCATGCGTTTCTGCAATCAAAATCTAAAGTTTTTCACAAGCCATCACTCAGTTTCCCTGGTAACAACTGAGGGTTTGGACTAATACATGGAACAATGATTAACATCCCATAAGGGTCTTAAGCAATGGAAACGTCGTTCCCTACTCCAGTAAATAGGACAATCCTTACTAAGGCAATGGGAGATGTTTCTAGTCCAGTCATCTCATAGAACACTTTAGCTCAGCTATGCTAGCAAGATTCAAAGTCAATAACACTGCGTACAGTTGAAAAACAAATATAATTTCAGAGTATGTTTAACAACAAGACTATCCAACTAGAACAGACAGTTTCACTGGAACTACTTAGCAGGTGGCCACTATGAGAAATTAATGGACACCCTGCAGCCAATCAGAATTGTGTATTCACCCACACCATGGCATAAGCATTACTATTAGAGTTGCATTCTAGTAAAATGAGTGTATATGTATGGATAAGTTAAAAGAACAACTTTCAACATATTTAAATGACAAAAACAAGTCAAATGAAGGTGAAAATGTAAGAAAAATAAATAAATTCTCAAACTGTTACAATATTCTACACTTGGGTGGTATAATTTGAAAACAAAATGGAGATGACGGGACTTACCCTGGCTCGAACCTCACACTGCCTAAACCTGCACTTCTGTCGGATTTTGTTGGGTCCTCCAAATTTCTTCATGTCCTTGCAGAAGTCACACTGGGCACAGTCTTCTGTCCTTCTGCAGGGCTCACACTCGCCACACATTCGGACTGACCGCTTCACCTGAGGAAGATCAAACAATGCACAATGAGAGCCGTTGCATCCAAAGAAATGTGCACGGTTTTGCAGCCTACCCATTCACTAAATGCTTGAAAATGTGCGGTCATCATTTTCATATTAACATGAAGTTATGAGATCAAAATTTTCGGAGGAAAAATGATCAAGGGAGAAATAACCCAAGATATTAATGGATTTCATGGCTGACCAATATGAAAAACAAAAGTGATATAACATTATTCCATTAAAAACAAAGTCTGCGATGTAGCTTTTGCATCCCTATTCCATAAATAATATAATATTATAATCCAAGGTTGTTCTTTCGAGTGCATGTAGTAATCTTGATCACTGAGGTCATTCGTATACAATAGCTGTTTATTTTAATTTCATGCAAAAACCTGTTTAAAAAAAAATCTAACTGACTGAATTATATAAAAATGTTACGATGTAAGCAAATAAAATAATATTATGGCTAGTAGTAATGCATGTTGTTGCTCTTTGAGTCATTAAGGAATGGGTATTTTTTGTATGTACTTTTTAAAAATTCTCTTCCGATATTGCATTCAAGCCTAAATATTTAGATCACAAGTACAACTTACTTTAGAACCGCGCCGCCTTTCACTCTTATAATCTGGAGTACTTGGGGTGCTGTACGCAGATTCAGCTCTGTCAGGCTCAGCGTCCTTCTCTCGGGTTTTCTTTGATCTGTACTTTATTTCCAGAGTGGGGTTTTTATCTGGTGACAAAAGAGAAGAATAACGCAACAATATCTTGTTTATTTCGATTATGCGTGATATGGTTAACGGCACTGTTAAATGGTGTGATAAAAGACGGTCTTCTCTCATCACCTCTGCATCTCATGCAGTACCATTCCCGGATTGCTTTCGCCTTCTTTTCGGAGATGTTAATGCAGTGGCCGTGGAACCATTCGTTACAGTTGTCACAGCCGCTGTCAGTAGCAGAAGCAAATGAAGAATAATAATGCAGGAGCATTGTTGCGTCCACACGCAGTAATGGGAGTGATTCAAACAACATCAACCGGGGTTGTGAACTTACATCATGAAGCAGTTGATGTCTGGTTTCCGGCAGATACAGTACAGTGGTGCGTTCTCCCCCTCCATGCTGCTGGTCTCGGGCCCTGGTACGTGGTCAATGTCAGACATTTCGCTGTCCTGAAAAGCACAATACGCATCACAAAACACATGACGACTGGTGGAGTTATATACTCAACACCAATGCTGATTGTTCAGCTGCACCTCCAGGAGAGCTGAATGCATGATGTGTGTTCTACTAACTCACCAAGTCTCTCCTATATTTTTGGAAAATGTAAATATGTTTATTGCACAATTAAGGACCAATACGTGGTATCGAACACAACACAAACTAAGCTAAGCAGCAGATTTTAGCTAACGATATCCCATGATGCACATTATCAGTTATATTCGCTTGCTAACTATATCGCAAAAGGCTGGGGAGAGTATTTGATGTTTTTAAATGCAGATACTGTTCATAAAAGTGTGTCAGCTAACAAACTCCCAGAAACATTGACAGCTGCTTTGTTTACACACACACACACACACACACACCTACAGCAGGTTTGCTTGCTAGCTCGCATAGTAGTCAGTTAGCATCAGCTAAACTAGCATTTGCCAGCTAGCTTACTTTGATGCACCACACAAACACACAAAATTGTCAAACGAACTTTAAATTTAACGTCATATTGTTCTTCAACTAACATGACTTAGATACTTAAACGATATAACTCAAGTCACCGCAACACGCTCCTGTGGGATGAAAAGTTAGGCGACCCTGTAAGCTATTAGCCGGCCCGACTAAAGCTAACTTTACTAAAACGTACATTTTAATAGACATAAAATCATTTTCTAATACTAACCATTGTGTGAGATCCGTACAATCTCTAGTCGTTCTACAAATGTAGTGGAAAGACAACACATATAACGCGAAAGTCACTCTATTAGCTCGACAGCTAACGCTGTGTTGCGGCTTGGTTTACACGGACATAACATTAGTCATGTGTCGATCATGAGTGAATCGTTCACTGAACTACTCCTTTGTTACATCCTAGTAGGAACTAGTCCTAGAGTAAGGCGATCGTTTGGCCGCGCATGCGCATCGCGCAAAAATAATGTATGCGTTTCGTTTTTCTCACGCGACAGCTGCTCAGGATTAGGCAGGAGTCCTCTGTGCAGATGATTGGGGTTAATGGATCACCACCTGTGCAGCGGCGGAGCAGCTCCGAGTGGGAGTGTGTTGGTCGTTTGACAGACCTATCAGTTGTGGGGAGCGACCCGGCCCAGGAGAAACGGAGAGAGACAAAGACACAGAGTTGAGGGAACTTAAAACCTTTTCTTCTAGTTTTACAGCAGTTGGCATCCAGCTTATTGGTGCATTACCGCCACCTTCCTCGAGTCGAGGAACTGAAAACCCTATTAGGGCGACGTGAAAGTTTTTTTGAGTTGCGACTTTTATTTTAGAATTCTGACAATTAAAGTCAGAATTAAACAAACCCCGATGACTGCCTCAAAAAAGAGAAGTACGTTTTACTGAACGGGAACTGAAGAACTGAGTCACTAACATGATTTGGTTATTCCATCACTACACAACATCGCTCATAATCGGCTTTTTCTTCATCTGGGTTTACTGTGGTTGACTTCCAGCTTTGTGCATTATTGCCACCTTCTGCGCCGGAGTGTGGAACAAACAATAGACTTACTATCTACATCCCTTCAATCACAACAAAACTAAAATAAAACTAAATAAAAATCTTACACATACACCCTAACCTACATTTCATCCTCCAAACATTGCAATCTAGTCTTACAATCCATGTCAGCTACCCTGTCACCCTATCCGTGCTTGTTCTTCTAGTTTTACGGCGCTTGGCATCCATTTGGTGCATTACCCCACGCAACCTTGTCAATACAGTTTCCTCTCTCCTGTGTCCACTACCCACCCTAGCACCTTTGACACTCTTGTATTTGATATAGATGCCTCCCTTTCTCCTCTCTGTCCCACCTTTCTTGCCACAGTTGGTTGGTTTTCTTTCTTTAAAGCCATCTTTTATCAATTCATCCACCCTCTCATTCCCCCTCACTCCTACATGTGCCCGGAACCCACAGAAAGTTAACTGCATGAAGAACTAGTATATCTTGACGGCTGTTTTAAAGGAAAGACCTTAAACTTGCTAGGACTGATGATGAATCTGAACATAACAACACCTTATCTTGTCTAGGTTTTCCCTCCCATTGCAGTGCAACCAACACTGCAAATATCTCCAATATTTAAACCCCTAATGTATTGGATGATGTTCTGTTGATTCCGATGATTCCTTTTGCTGGTATTGCCATCCCATAGCTTGTCACTCCTGTCTCGTGTTTCTTAGCACCATCTGTATACATCTGTGTAAAATCACTATACTCTTCCATTACATGATAGTTGAATGCACTTACAAAATCACTTTCTTTCCCCCTTTCCTTTTTACCTCTAAAAAACTACCATGCCACATGAGCATCCATGGAGACTATCGGGCCTCAGATCAAAGACTCCCAATTCTTTTGCAATGTCATTCCCTACTTGACCAAAGTTCTCACTTTGAAACCTCTCATTCTCCGAGCACTCCTGCAACACTCCTTTTGTGGGGTGAGAATCATTATGTCCCTTGAAATTAGCCCAGAATAATTTGCCATCAGTTGCTTCTTTCTTAGTTCCAATGGCATATATCCCAATTCTACCTGTATGACTGGTACTGGCGAAGTTTTAAAGGCCCCACTCTCAAAGCCTGTCCCTGAATCACATCCCATTCTCTTATAAGAGACCTGGCTGCTGATCCATACGCTACACTGCCATAATCCAACACAGATCTTATCAAAGCAACTTGCTACCCACTCTCCTACCAGTCAAACATCTGAACACATTTAATACTTTTTTGCATTTTTCTTCTATTTTCCTAGTATGGTCTGACCATGTTAACCGTGAATCAAAAAGAACTCCCAAAAATGTAAAAGTTCCAACTCTTTCTAATTATTTCTCATACATGCTTAGCTTCATCCCTTCCTCTGTTCTTTTCCTGGTAAAAAAAAAAAGACCACTTGAGTACCTACACCCCTAATTATAACACCACTCAACGACCTCATCAGGTGCTTCTTGTACTCTCCTGACTACATGCCCCATGTTCCTCCCACTTTCCATAGTGCCCCATCAACTGCCAACCGTGACCTACAGTATGTCTATCTACCTTTGTCATTTACAATCGGCTGAACTCGGTACTACTCGTAAAAATGCCATTGGGCATTGGTCAGTGTTCTTCTTCTCTGGTGGAACGTTAAACATCAAATGCTGGACTATCGCCACCTGTTGGATTTCTTACAAATAGCGTTTTTTTTAAGTCCAAAAATACACCAAACACACCATTTAAATCACTGCGACTGACAATTATTAATCTATGCTATGTGTGTGTATATATATATTGCTTTAATTAAAATCTTGTTAATACTTAAGTAATACATAATACAATAATATTAGTACAGCCATTCCTGTTCTTGTTTCTGTTTGTACACACACACACACACACACAGAGAGAGAGAGAGAGAGAGAGAGGGAGAGCGAGAGCCCGTGAAAGAGCCTGTGGGATGCAGTTACATCTCCACTGCTGACAGCTAACAGGTCACTGAAGGATGCGTCTGTAATTAAGGCTGCATGCTGGATTGCCTACTTCTAAAGTATTTCTTGAAAAGTAAGTACAGTATGTTTCTTACAAAACTCTTATTGTACAGACAGCAATAAAGAGAGATAAACAAAGTAGGCCTTGTCGATTCCTGTACATTACAGTAATGAATCCCCTAAAATGTGTTCAGGATTTAGTGGCTATTGATTCCATTCATCAGATTAAGTGAATTACATTTTATTGAATGTAAATCATTTTGATTGAACATTACATTACATTATACCCCATTTACATGCCTTGAATCCCCTACAACTGATTTCTGTATACCTATAACAGCTAGTTAAATGTTTGTATAAAATACTTCAGATGAACTAAATGTTTTCCTCTGTTTTATCTGCAAATTTAAAAAAAAGTCACATAAGGTAAGTATTACTTAAGAACGTGAATTATTAATGAATTGTAAAATCAAGATCTTACATTCTCATATAGCTGACAGGATATCCGTGTGCCGCCTTTCATCTACATGATAAATGTTTTCAAAATGTGATTAATAATAGATTAACTGCTTTTTCCAAGATGCCCACTCATCACTAACAGCTACGGCACCTTGGCTATACAGCTCTGAGTCTGTTGAATGTACAGAGAAAGATGAGGATTCATTTTACACTACAATATTAGTAAGTTAATAATTTGAAAACATCAAATTAAACCTTTACAAATGATCTCATAGTAGATATAAATTATAGTTAGGGACATTCAATTTTAGAATTTTCTCTCACATTAACAGGTCCAGGTTCATTATTTTAGTTTCCCTTGTCCTCCTCCATAGCCCTAGTTGGCCATCTTATACTTATTCAACAGACTGAAGCAGATGACACTTAACTGGGTGCCACGATGGATGCTAAACTGAATTCTGCAGATATGAATAAAAAGATGGAGGTTGGAAATGACGACAAAACAGAGTTCCATGACTCACTAACCACTGCGTCAGAGTCGCCCGTTATACCTGACAACGCCACTGCAGCTCAAACAGGTATGTTTACAGAGAACAGGGCTCATTGCAGTTGTCTAGAAAAGCTGATCTTTCCTCTTTTCTTGTCTTACAGGATCTTTGACTGAAGTCACTAGTTTTCCAGAGCAGATCTCCACTGAGGACACCGAGTTATCTTCAACTGACACCTCTGTGAATGTGCTCCCGAATAAAACAACAGGTAGCTTACCGTAATCTATGAACTCTATATTAACGTCTATTTCCCCTGTAAGGGAAATTACACATACTACTCACATAATCATGTTTGAATACCTTCACGGCACATGTAATCATGTTACTTTCCATTATGCTTGATCATGCTGAATCTTGCGTAACCTTAACAGAAAGTGTAACAACTGGTCAGGTGTGAGACCACATACAGACACTCTTGAGAGACTTCTCAGAGGGATGTTACCAGACGAGCCCTTTGTCTCGAAAGCAGAAGGCTTGTAAATTGTTAACTATCATGAGAACCAAGGCTGATGGCTAACAAAAGGCCACAGCACCACAGATGGCAGGGCTGAGCCAATGTATAAAGGGAATGAACAGCTTCTCATCTCGGTGCATATTACAAACTAACCTTTGCCTTGTGTACCATGCTCTCAGCGTTAAGAGATTTTTGTCTCGGCCCTTGTCAAATTTGACTTATTTGACAAATATGACATTCCTAAAAGCGGTTTTCATTAACATTTGTTCGTTCATTTTTCATTTCTGGTGCATTAGCCTCAGTTGAAACCAACTTGCACAATAAAGCAAAAGGCGCAGTGACCAAAGCCGTATCCATCTGTGGCCCACGGTCTGTGGAGAAGGACCAGCCAAAGCCTCAACGTGTCCTGCTGCCATCCTCTGTGGAGGCCTGTACAGTCTATGAAGCGAGTCAGTCATTCACATCGGTCAGCAGGTATCCAGAAAGTCTCAAAACCACTACGGTCCACACCGAGCCCGGTGGCGACGGTAAGGACACAAAAACTATTATGTATTTCTTGATCTCCTCTTTCTTGAAAGCTTTTTCCTTGATTTGAAGCTTTCTCCTCCTCTCTCAGACCTTTGCGCAGCCATCCTTCTGGCCTGCCTCTTCTGTCACCCACTGGACTGTTTATTGGCCACGATGAGAGGGTGCAACGAGTGCGTTTGGTCGCTTTGCTCATCCCTGTGCGGCTGCGACCCCGCCACCCTGCGGCCTCTCTTGGACGTCACCCACCACTGCGACCTCTGTGGGTGTCTGGGCGCTCGCTGCTTCCTGTGCGACTGCGACGTCTGCCTTCCGGCTACAGAGTGCCTGGACCTCGCTATGGAAATCTCTCAGATGCTTTACCACTAATAACGCTATCAAATAACCACATCCAGACTTGAATCAATGGAAATCATTTATTTGTTCAAATCTTCTGAAAGCCAACTTGTAGAGGACAAGACACAAACGCTACCTGTTTATAGTTGACAGCCGATGTTAACACAGTCAGGGTAAGACATATTGAGCAGAAAAAGATGACCATTAATCTTATGGGACTATGGGAAAAATGCAATTAGCAGCACTGAGCTACAGAGTAGAACTGCTTTTAGCTGTAAATCGAAGTACTGAATGAACAGGAGAAGACACCTTAAATTCATTTTAACCATCAAAAAGGTACTGACGTTTTTGGCTGCTTTACCGTAATTTGTTTTTATGTTAGCACGGCTCAAATAATAGTAAAATGTAAGTACGTCAACAACTTGCATGGAAGCCGAGAATGGCCATGCTTGCAATAATTTCTTTTAAGGCCTTTATCTCAAGATCGCGAGTTAATTAGCGAGTTCATTTATTGTAGTCGTCTCCTTAAATGACAACGACTGATCTGAATGTTATCTCTAACAGAAAGACATCACGCAGTTTCTGCCTGTGTTACACCTTGATTGAAGTAAGAGTCTGATGCCATGATCAATAATCAAGGTACTCCTTGATCTGACATTTTCATCTTAAATCAGTTGCTACAGTTGTCAAGACGCCATCTATGCATGCTGGAATGGCACTTCTGATCTCTGATAAACAAGGAGGCTAATAAGAGGAAACAAGTTTTAGTTTTCTTGTGATAACCGGTTGGTTGTCTTGTTTTCTCGAGATAAGAGCATTGCTGTAAAGAATTGCAAGCATGGCCGTTCTCAGCTTCCGTAAATTTGGGAGGTTGTGTTGGAGAGAAAAAAAATTATAAAGTGTTAAAAAAACAACAACTACACTTATGCAGGTACTTTTTCAAACACATTCTTTAACTGTACATACTGTAACATTGCATTTAGAATCTGACAAATGAAATGCCTTTCTAGAATTTGTGGCTATTAAATAGTATTGCATTGCAGGTTTCACATAAGCAGTTAAATACCATACTATTACAGGGGTGAGGCTAGTGGTTGGTTTAAAAGAAGGTCAGAGCCCTCTGAATTCATACTACAATCAGTATTAACACATTATTAGACATATCACTTTTGATCATCAAAAAAAAAAAAAGAAAGAAAGAAAAACCTACAATCTTAGTAGAACATGCTAACCGGTAACATCACTCAGTGACCACCAAGGTTAACGGAGACAATCACTGACAACACAGATATTAGTCAGGAGACGCTACTTATCAAACTATTATTCAGGTATCAAAAAAATATGTAATTAACTACAGTACGAATGTAAAAAGATAAAATTGTTCTGCATTTCTCATTCCGTCTTCCACTGACTGAGCGAAAATATTCAAAAATAAGATGCTGATTTGTAATTTGTAGCTACTCTGGAAGAAGTCCTGCTTTGGCTAACTAGCTGCAGCAGCAAGTGATTTCCAACTGCTTTTAAAGGTTTCTTACAAATACATGCAACCTGGGTATAAGCTGTCCACTGTGTGTAATAGTAATAAAAACAGACAAAAGCTCTCATAAAATGCATAGACTGCCAATAAAATAAGGTGCAATAAAATTGCTCAAAATAAAATATTCTTATATACAATATGCAGTAAATATTTCACAATGTGCCAATTCACTTTACAAAGATCCCTTCTGTAGTTGCTGGTGAAACAACTCAACATGGATGAGCATGCGACTGCTATTAACAAACCCTGATTCCAGTCAGTTGAAAAAAAGAAAAACACACACACACACAAAAAAAAAACCCTAGGTATGTTGGCATCTCTGGTTCGTTTTGTTATGCCAATGTCGTTGTGAAAAAGAAACCTCACAGCTTTCCTCCCTGTAAATGGGCACATAATAAATTCAAGCAAACTGTATATCCCTCTTAAATCTCTGATGAAAAAACTATTTAAGAATGTATTATTTCTTAATGTTAAGTCCATGCCCCTATTATACAATATTCCATTTGAATAAGATTGCATTTATAAACCCAGACATTACATTCTGACTTCAGCTCTGAACAGGAACAATAATAATTCGGTCTGTATGGCAAAAATAAATTCAAGAACTTACTTTCTCCTGATGCAGCGTTTGTTAGTTTTGATCTTAATGTTAGCTATTTCTACAGTCCTATCAACAGACTCATATTATTTAAGGATAAGACTGCACTTCCTGACATTCTTGTCCCTACAGACAGTCTCTGACCGCCACGCAGAGCTCATCACAAGTCTTCGTCCATTTCAAGGCTGCTCCTGCGACTGCTGGTTTTAGAGGCACCTGGTGACAAAGGAGAAAACAGCGGCTCAGCCACCCTCTCTGGAGATAGGGTGCACCCATCGTCCATAAGAAAATCTCCCAAGCCCACGTCCGGGTAGAGTGCTGAGGCGGACGTGTCGTCGAGCTCGGCAAAGCTCAGGCTGCCTAGGTCCAGGGGGCTGCTGATGGTGACTCCTGCAGGAGAGTCCGAGGAGGGCGGGGACAGGAAGGAGGCTGGCAGAGGCTGCCCGATGGCTGCCGTGCCCAGACTGAGGAGGTTCTGGGAGCAGACTCCTCCCGTGCCGGGAGTCAGGGCCTGGCAGCTCTGCTGGACCGGCTGCTGCTGGAGCAGAGAGGGATCGGAGATCAGACCAGATGAGATGCCGATGGGGGTTGAGAGGCCGTGGAGCCGTGCCTGCATTTCCAGCTCCTGAAAAAGAACAGCAGCACATTTCCATTCAGATGCCAAGTCCTGGCATGACTGAACACCCAGGAAGTGCAAAGTAATTTCCCTACAAAATCCATTACCTTAAAATAGCCAATCGTAGCTATGGCACCTGATTGCACATTTCTTTGACTGAAACATCACATTCTTTGTGGCTGATTGCTAAGCGTTACTGTCTTTAATCTCACCTGGCGTACTTTTACAGCACACCGTGGAGCTTTCTTGCAAACAAACATGGTTTTGTTCACATTTTTTTGTTTTTTTTATTCTACAATTTTGAAGAATGAACTAACACTTTTGATCGGCTAGTGTCTTTTATTCCTGCTTTACTGACACACCGCTGTTTTGTTGCGCATTACTGTGACCGACTGTCCATATGTGGGATTGCATGACTGTCATACAGCCCCTTTCATTTAATAAAACATGGCCAGATGTTTTCCAGTTTGAGTAACAATGTCCTAAAAACATCAACGCGCTAAATATTTTAGGATGAAAACATGTCACGTCTGTATAGAGGCAGGCTTAGTTGCATGCTGGCTTTAGCTATAATAACTCGGTAGAAGTCTATACGGTTCCCAACAAATACTGACCTGGATGCGTAACATTAGACTGTGGTTTGCCTGCTCCAGCTTTTTCTGACGGATCTCGACATCCTTGGCTCTGTGCTGCTCCTTCTGCAGCTTCCTGATGTAGTCTACGGAAGCTTTCAGAATGGTGCCTTTATTCCAACGCATCTCACTGTCAGCATTGTGATATCAGTGAATATATATTGTAGGGGCGGTGAAGAAAGGAAACAACAGAAAAAGCTAACAAGATCACTTTGTTACCACACAACAGCTGCATGGACTCAGTTCGAAAATTTGAATTCTGCAATTTTTTAGAAAGTAATTTAGTGATTCAGAAAAGGAAAACGATCGTTTCCTGAAAAATCACACAGCACTTACGGGTCACTCGACTTAGGAATCAGAGTACCCAGCTCCTTTATACGGTCATTGATGTTGAATCTCCGCCTCCTCTCAACTGTATACAAGCAAGAACGAGCAGGCGGAGACAGAAAGCAAAAGCCTAAAGTTAACCTTGAGAAACTAAGCAAGCATTATTTGATAAACATGGACAAAAAGATCAAATGGGTTGAAACAAAAAGCTAAAAAATCATTTCCACAGAGTTGGGATGTTGCAATTCTGAATCTGCACTGTATGGCACATTTAATCTGTTTTTTTTTATGTTTTGACATTGATGTTTTGACATTCAACAAAACAGGTGCGAGAGGTCAGACCGTCTAAAATAAAGCTCGACTTACTGAGGTTGTGGTTGTCTTTCTTCTGCCTTTCTTTCACTAGTGCTTTGGCATCTGAATCTGAAAGAGACAGTGTTTCATCCAATGAAATAGTCAAACTTTAAATAAAAATAAATAAAAAAGGTTCCCTAAATATTACTAAAGTCAAGACACAGGTGTTTATGCAAGTAAGTTACTGTACCAGTAATTTCCCTTTTAATTTTTGGAAGATCAGCAGGGCAGGAGTTGCTGACAGTGAGATTAGGCGCTGCCATTCCAGGGCTATGGTATACATCTAACAGGTTTCCCGGGAGCTACAGGAGCAAAGCATGTCAAAATGTATGTCATAAAATGGTCACTGATTACCACAAACCTAGAAGAAAATATGTAAAAAGGATGCCTTCCCTTCCCCATTCTTGCTCTGCTAAGAGCAACCAGTTCCTCAAGTTCAAACCAGAATCACAACGGATTTCGCTGGCAGCACGTAAATGCTACCGCATGTTGCACAGTGGAGCCATGCCACTCAGAATACAACTCAGGTTTAACAATTCCATTTTAAAACTTTAATGAACAGATGTTTGAGGCTGAAGCACACATTTCAACCATTTATTCTTGCATTAGTAAAGCTGAACAATAAAAAAATGTTTTTAAAAAACATTTACCTCGCTGTGCTTTTTCTTTTCCTCCAACAGCATCACCATAATCCTCATTTTCTTTATGTTTTGCGGTCAAATCTCGCCACGCTCTTTCGATCCGACAACTACGCTGTCAACCTGGCGGCTACAGTGTACCTTCTTTTTAGGAGTGCAATCCACATTGTCTCGTTTCTCCCTGCCTTGTATCCTCTCTGACAGCTTTGCCCCGCCCAGGCAGCATTTTTGTGACGAATAGTAACTGTGTGCCAAAAGTGGATACGGTGTGTGTCCCTACAGCTTCAGAATTCCACAAAGAAAAGAGACCATTCACAGGTAAAAAAAATAACAAAAAAGCATGGGCATAAAAAGTTAGTGGGTTCGACCTGCCTGAAATACACTGTGTTCCCCGTCACTGTACATTTAAAGAAGAACCTGTGAACTTTAAAAAGGAAGTATTCACAGTTAAATAAATACATTGTTCTTCATACCGTGCTAGGCAACTGAAGACCTGAGTCAATCAACGTAATGATGTCGTCATTAAAACTGGATTCAAGACTGATGATGTCATCGATCACATCGTCAATCTAGATAAAGCAGATGAGAGAAAGCACCACTGGTTGCAAGTCAGTCAACAAAGAAGGGTTAAATGTGTCAAAGAGATCAGCACATGTATGTATATAGTGTGCTTTGCAAGCTAAAAGTCCTAAGAATGCTCTGCCAAGACTGAATGTTGAACACTTAAACCAATGTAACAGTTCTAAAGAGGCCTGGTTTCAAAGAGAAAGATGTATGCAGGAGAACTGCTGGCATGGTTAAACTGTAAGTGTGGTATTTAACATCTTATTGTGACAAAAGGCATGCATCAATCATCACAGTGGTACCGTCGGGCACATCATGGCAGTGCAAACAGAAAGTAATTAAGCTAGAAGTGAGCAGAAGGTTGGACATTTTACTTCTCCAAAAATGCACCGTACGCTTGCAGAAAGGCAACTATTGGCAAGGTTGTGTAATATGCTGTAGCAGCAAACCAAACCCACACATAAGAAGTTAAACCACCGGTATGAAAGCAGGAATTTCCCCATACTTCCTCCTTGTTGGATCCAATGTTGAGCAGAGCCATGGGACTGTTAGGGGCACTGCTGGCAGTAGGAGCAACTTCCGGGGCAGAACTGGACTGCGGCGCTGGGGACACGCCCAGGGTCTGAGTAACCGCCATGTTGCCCAGAGTGGTGGAGAGGTACTGCTTCACCTGTTGCCTCTGCGCCTGCTGGATGTGGTACTTGGTGGGGTTCTCCAAGTGGGTCTGCACCTGATCATACAAAGAGTTGTTAAGGGCAAGATGCTGTGACATGATCAGACTTCACTACAGAATTCGTAAAGCTTTTTAAGAGTAGAATTCAAGCACTTTCAAGGTAAGGTACCTAACCCAGAAATGACCAGACAAAGCCTGTATCATCACATCTAAATTGTTACTACAGACACCAGGAGACAACAAACAAATGTGAAGATGAGATCATTTCATTTAAAATATTATAAAGGTTTTTGGTTTACATGAGTGACTGTGTAGATGAAACACATCTACACTAAATTATGTTGAAAATCAAGCTTTTTTGAAGGAGTATATTTGAATTCAAGCATATTCCTAAACTTGAAAACATAACGTTTAGAATTAATCATTTTACAAACTTTCAAGACTTTGTATGAACCCTGTCACTAAATAAAGAACACAATCAGGAGGCTCTTACTTTCAGCACCTCCACAGGCACCTGTGCTGGAGGGGGACGGGCAGCATTTGGGGGCAGTGTGACAGAGATGGCTGGAGTGGAGTCAGAGGCCCGGAGCTGAGAGGCAGAGGCCTGCTGCTGGGCCTCGCGTCTCTCCTGCTCCTGGGCTTGTTCTCGCATCAGCTGCTGCCGCAGCAACACGCGTGACGACATGGCTGAAGAGCGAGATCCAGATCTAAAACAACAAAATAAGTAATAAATCAATTAAAGGTTTACAGTATAAACTGGAAAAATCAATGCACTTTTTTTCAATCTCTGAACATGACATGCAACTAATGAAAAATATAACATTCTGTGTCCCTGACCAGAATAAATGACTTGATAAGTGATGAATGGATAGAGAAAGAAACGTGGTTAGAATTTACAGTTACATTTATATTATACAAGACAAGTTTACTACAGTTAATTATTTTCTGCATAAGTTGAGGAGCTATGGGAAAATGCATTGTAATTGCTCCAGTTTCCCCAGAATGGTTATCTGAATTTGTGTGATGCAGCCTAACGCTAAACATGACACAGTCCAACTGATCCAACAACGTCCTGCCTTTTAAAATGGTTTTCCACACCACCTCATCTACTGATCCCCCATAGCAACCTGACAGCCATTAAAGTGCTCAAGACAGTGATACCACCATTATCATCACCAACATTAATGGAAGAGATGGCCGACCCTGCCGCCCTTTAATGCTGCTCTCTCTTTTAAACAGAACGGAGGCTGTGTGCAATTATTCAGATACAGATGACCAATTGAGTTGTTATTTTAATATGTTACATTTATCTACTCTGGACAAGGCTGCCCGTATCAAAATCCAACAGTAGTCCACTGTCAAAAGTATCCAAACGGATCAGCAGTGAGCTTTTCTGCCTCAAAACAAGATGCAGCATAACTGAACACGGTGTAATATTTGTATTTATGTCATAACAGTGAGACTAGACAAGCTAGAGACCATTATTTTTCTATTTTCTGCCAACCGGCGCGGTCAAGAAACCCCGTAAAGCCCTCGCCACCTCCTGCAGGTGCCGATTGTGGGGAGAGAGAAAAAACACTGACTTTTGTCAGTGAAGCTGATCACATCTGGGCCAACATCAGCCCCTTCGCCAATTATGAATTTGTTGAATTGCCTTCAGCCAACACCCACTACTGCATGATCTAATGGACACAGTGACGCACATCTGGAGGTTATGCTGGTAAATGGCCCATATCTGCCCACTGGTATTAATAGTTCCCCTCTTCTTGCTTTAAGGTCGCTTGTGTTAAACTGCTGCTGAAAAGTCCACAGCCCTAATAAAGATTTTTTAAGTACCAAACTACTGTCCTTATTGGGGGGGGGGGGGGGGGGGTAACTCTCTAGGTTCCAAACCAAAGTCAATGACTTCTAAAATAACAACCACACACCTTCTTTTACATCTGGATCAGTGTGCCCGTTTATGCTCC
>JAVQJF010087206.1:0-20474 GCA_036023855.1 Gadopsis marmoratus
TGGAAACGGCGCATACTTTGTTCATGTAAAAGAGAAAAAGGAAAGCGGATTTGAACCAACAACCTCTGAGTTGTAAACCAGCTCTTTATCGAGCTGAACCACCAGATCTAATCAGAGAAATGAGAATAAACATCCAGTCTGACGCTCCAGTCAGTTTCAACACGTTTCAGTTTGACTTTATGTTTTGAAAGTAAAGTTTCTTCTCTCCTGATTCATGAAGGTGAATCTTCTGCAGTCTTTCTTCAGTCTGATCTTCTTTCTCTCCCCTGCTGTTCGTATTCCTCAGCGCTGAAGATGGTCCAGTGGAGAAAGACGTGGACTGACAACGAAGAGACGTTGGATCGAGCCTTGGCTCTGGCAAACAAAAGGTACGTGAAGCTTGATTGTGTTGAGTCTGTGTGAGGTTTAAAGAAGCCCGAACTCCCTTGCTTCCGACTTGTTCCATCCAAATTTGCGTTGTTGATCAATTTCAAATCATCAGGACAACGTTGACCTTCATGGGAACAGAGTAAGTAAAAAGCTTTTGCTTGTAAATATTATTTTTTGCTAGTAAGCGACCTAGCAAACTTAAGCTATGTGTCAGCTTCTGTGGCTGGCTAGCGCTAGCATGTTAGCGGTTAGCTCGTCAACTAGCCCCATAAGTAGGTCACCAAGCCTCCAGCGCCACCTGTTACACAAACACATTTTTGCTGTAAATGATTCAATTAACAGAAATTTAACCTGCAACTACTTTGATCATTTATTTATTAACTCAAAATTTGTCGGTTGCAGCTACGCAGTTGTGATTATTTGTTGGTCCTCTTCATCTTCTGTGATTATAAACTGAATATCTTTAGACTGCTGGTCTGACAAAATGAGCACTTCATAATTTAATTGAGAAAAAAATAAACATATCAATCGATAGTGAAATAATTTCTAGTTCCAGCCAATTTAACATGAACTCTCTGACATCAACTCACGTCTCAGAGGGTTCCTGTAAAGTACTGGTTCACTCTGCCTCTAGGGAGCGCCACAAATTAAAATTAAAATCTTTATATGATCAATATGCAGACCCGACATTTTCAATATTAAATAAATAATACACATGTTTATTTCTTTATTTCTTACAGACAAGAAATAAATAATGAACAAACATGGAAAACTATTTAATTTAAGCATTACATTATGAAATTATCCAAAAATAAGCTCTTTTTTGTTTCTTCATCCACTTCTTCCAAAGTCTGCTTTCATTCTCAGTGCCAGTTTTCATCACAAAGTCTGTCAAAAAGGGCAAATCCAGTAAAGATTCATTTTTTCCCCCCGATTAAAATCAAGTAATGTCCAACCAAAAACAAATGTGTAGACACAGTGTAAACGGAGGGGGAGGAGGAGATAAGGAGCAAGAGGAAGAAGAAGAAGAGGAAAACGTGTAAATGTGTTTGATAAGCCAAAATCTTCATCTTCATCATTTTCTGACTGAATCAGATTACAGACGGAATATTAAAAGAGTGAAAAATGTTTTGTTTCAAAAATAGAGTGAAGTGACTGTAATGAGTAGATATTAGGATCAGCGCACATCTGCTGCACAAGACTTAAATAGCTCCAGTCTTTAATAACTCCACCATCACAGAAAACTGGTGCACATGAAGGAGCCTCCAAATCTAGAAGCGTGTAGCTCCACGCTGCATGAGAGAGACATGACGTGATGTTATTTTCATGGTGTAACATCTTCAAGCAAGGAACGTATATAAGTAAATATATAATGTTTAATATTTTACTATTTTACTGTTTAATATTACTAGAGATGTGTTTAATTTTAGTTATGATCAGAAAGCAGCACACGATCACGGCCTGGTTATCCAATCAGAGACTCTCAGTTACTTCAGAGTTTTGATTACGGACCAATCAGGAATGTCACATCCCATAGCACAAAAGGTCATCTGGAATCCAGATTTGCATTGTACTTCCTGCAATCCGAAGAATAAACTACTTTGTCCTCAAGTTTCCGTTCTTCTGTATCTCGGTGTGCCTACCAACCTGAGAGTGGTTATTTATTAGTTATTTGAAACTCAAAGAACACAGAACAAGAAGAAGAAAATCAACCAAAAAAAGACACTAACTCAACATCCCATTGATATTTGTGACAACGCTAAAAACTAAAGATACAGCAATAAACAAGACTTACAGTCTACAGCCAAGCTAGCAGTTCTGTGAGGCTGCTCTTAGCATTTAGCTAAGTTAGTTAAGTTATGTTAAGCAGGTTTGTTGTAACCCAGGTTACAACAGGAACAAGAAAAAACTTGTTAAAACAAGTTCAAATCTAATTATTCAGTGCAGTTAGCGTCGATAGCGGAGATCAACGATGTGTACATGTGTGATTATTATTTTTAGACTGAACCTGGAAACTCAAAGGGAGAAGGTTTTTTAAAAAATGGTTTAACCTGTTATATTAAAGCTGTTCACCTGGGAAAATGCAGACTCACAGGTCTTAACTTAAACGAATTGACAAAATTAAAATAAAAGTAGATGGAAAGGATTATTTGAACAACCTAAAATGACCTAAAAAACCTATCATTAATAAAAAAGAGGGCTTAAGTGTAACTTAACTGCCTTCTCCCTACTGTGAATACGTTGTATGGGTATTGTAATTGTTAATTGTCAGTAAATTGCTGGCGTGTTCATTCATTTACTATTTTTACTGAGCTCAATCTCTCCTTTGTACCTAGAACTGATCCAGCAGCTTATAGTTCTCAAGTGCTACAATGTTTTCCATGCTCACCATCTAATTTTAGCAGGTTAGCATGCTAATATTTTCTAATTAGCACAAATAACAGCTGAGGCCGATGGGAATGTCGTTAGTTTTGTATTTGGTCAAAACCAAAAGCATTGGTTGACCAATGGCGAAAGTTGACCTGGTCAGAGGATCATCACCAGAGCCAATAGGATACATCCTGCGAGGACCACGAATATCTGAATGACATTTCATAGCCATCCATAATATAGTCGTTGAGCTATTTCACTCTGGGCCAAAGTGGTGGACCAACATTGCCACCCATGGAGCCGCTAGCATGGCCAACCACAAGAAATCAGAATTAACGGACAAATTGAGGTACATTTAATGGATCATCTGGGTTTTTATGAGGCAGAAACTGACCCAAGTAGGAGGATCATGTTGCTCTGTGTCTGCTGTTGGCTGCTTGCTAACATGTTAGCCACAGCTCCTTTAACAGCTGATCGTGTGTTGCGTGTACAGGCTGTTCTGCTGCTCCCGAGTGCACGAGGCATCCTTAAGGGTAAATCATTCTTCCACAAAATCCTGGCACGTGTGTCGTCCTTTGAGATTTCGGATTGCAGCGTCCTGCCTCCATGCTGAGCAGCTAGGCGAAATGCTGAAAGCACCCTCGGTCGTGTTCACGGCAGAAGGAGCTCAAAGCTGAGAAATCCGGGAAAAAGACCCCAACAAGCACTAACAGGAAACTTGGGATTTTCTGATGGATCACAGGAGGGGGGGGTACTAATGCTCCACTCTGGACGTCTGTGCATGAGCCTGTTTAACATCTAAATTTGATAAAGTTATTGAACATAGTTAGTATAAAAGACGGCCGTATCTGTAATCTCCTCTATTTTCACTGACAGATGTTGCTGTGGTATCATCAGTCTGATGGCCTGGCTGCAGCTGCACCGACACTAATGTTAACCAGCAGGAGCTCCATAAATCCATCACTGATACTGAGTGATTGGGTCTGCCATATCGCCTCCTGGAGCTCTAAACAGCAGCTTCCAGCAGTCAGATAACAACCGTCATCGTCTCAGCGGCAGCAGAAATAGCAGAGCCATTATCCTGCTGTGTGTTATCAGGGATGGATGAGGAGGCAGGGTATCAGCTCCTAATCTCCCCCCACTGCTGTCGCTTGCACCGCCGCCACCGCCAACCACTGCTGCAGCAGGCCGAGGAAAATGGATTCTTAATGCTCACCGCCAAAACATTCCTCCTCTTCCTCCTCCTTCCTCCTCCTTCCTCCTTCTGGCCAACAGTTTGGTGAAAAATAAACCCTTGGCAGGGGAGGAAGAGGGAGTGGAGCTCTCCGACCACAAACAAACAATCAGTCTGACTTTTAATTAGAGTAAAGAGACAAGCTTCACTGTTTCACGAAGGCGAGGGAGCTGGAAATGATGTACACGACTGTCAAACAACCGCACACACACACACACACACACACACACACACACAGTAGTCACCTTGTAGAGGTGAGTTTAATCTAATTGCCATGTCTTCTGCTGTAGAGGCCGATTTCTGCCAGCAAAAGGAACAAATAGACGAAAACTATAGGAATGAACAAAAATACAAATAACCACAGAAAGTCCAAAATATGACTTTTTAAATAAAGATTATCAGGTTGTCTAAGTGGCAATTTAATTTGCTAAATGAAGACTTTGCTTTGTTGATTCAAGATTAAAATGGTAACTGAATCTGAGGAAATAAGTTTATTTATTAAATTTAAATTATTGCATTATAATTAACATAACATTTTCAGATAGTAAATAAGTAAGTAAACATTTCTGATATATTCCATAATTTTGAGCATTTTCATTGTCATTTAAAACATTTCATCTGCTGTTTTTTGGGGGGGGTTTTCTGGCAAAAATGGGCTTCTGTAGATGCCAAGTATGAAACGAATGAAAGAAGCAACGGCCTGTGAAATGTGTTGTCATCCTGCAGGTTTAGTTTAGCTTCGAAAATGCTGAAAGGTGGAGAAAAAAACAAAAGAGGACAAAGACGAGGAGCAGAGGTGAAAAATCCTCCAGAGAGGTTCATAAAAATGTCAGAGAGGAGGAGAAGATAACCAACAATGACACAGACGGCGGCGGGTTTCTGACCTTTGAACGCTTCAGAGAACTTTACAGTGAAGTCGCGAAGCCGTGCGGGAAGGACGACGTCTCCACTGATGCTCCAGGAAACTGTGAAAGATTCTTCAGGGCAGAGAGCCCGAGAAGAACCACCGGACCGGCCAGTCGCAGCCCGAACAGTCGCTGGGCCCAACAAGTCCTCCGAGATCCAACTCAAAATGCGTTTGCCTTCGAGGCTTTCTGCCAGAAATTCTTTCTAACATGTGGTTAACGTTGTGAAACTGCCGCAGTTTGGTCCGGCTGGGGCTCGGGAGGCAGGGCGGGTCGTCTGTTAATCCCAGGGCTGTCGGTTCGATCCCGCCTCCACGTGTCTTTGGGCAAGACGCCGGACTTGCGTGGCAGCTTCGCCTCCATCAGTGTGTCTGAATGAGACCAATCTGTCCAAATCCATTTACCAAGTGTACGTTCTGTAGCTCAACGCCGACTTGGGATTTGAACCCGAACCATGATCCTCTCCGTCCCGTGAACCTTGTGTACCTTTTTGTGTTTTCCAGCTCCTGATGTCTGCTGCTGTGCCCGCCTGGATTTGTTTGCTCATTCACTCAGTAAGTTCCTTTCTTCTTCGCCCCGTTCTGTTTCAGCAGGTGTCGCCTCGTCCGCACCCCTGTGACGCAGTCGTGCGTTCTGATGCAAGTAACAGTCGTCAAAGAAGCGAGAGTACCGACAAAGCTACGTCCACTGTCGATCAGCTGTTTTTGTTATTGTGTGCCCTGTCATGAGTCGACTGACATTACGTCATCGTTTTGTCAAGATGTGAATTACGTGTTGCATTGTTGTGATATTACGTTTAAGATATGAAGTGGAATAGTAAGAGTTGATGTTGATGTTGGTGGATTGTACTTAAGTGCAATTTTGAGGTACTTTACTTGAGTATTTAAATTTTCTGCTACTTTAAACTGGTACTCTTGTACTTCATTTCAAAGGGAAATGTTGTACTTTTTATTTGATTTGCTTATTTTTTTATATACAAAATATAATCAACTAATTTTGATGTATTATTAAAAGGTTAGGTTGGGCAAGACAGGATTTTATTGATCCCAGGGGACGATTCACAAGCTAGTGTGTGTGTGCAAATAAAGTAATTCATTAGGCAGGGCTGCCAGCTGTAACATGACAGATGAACACATTAATGCATCAATAATATATATTACTTTCATATAAACATACATTACCTTTGGTACTTTCACCATATTTTGACACTAATACTTCTGTTCTTTTGAGTAACACTTCTTCTTGTAACAGAGTATTTCTACACTGTGGTATTGCTACTTTTACCATAAGTAAAATATCTGATTACTTCTTCCTCCGCTGCTGAAAACCTCCTGTGATTAAACTCTGCTGCAGTAACTCCATCCTTCATGCTGCGCGTCTGACTTCACTGCTGTTGAATCAGCTGACTGCTGTTCTGTCGACAGCTGTTGTATGAATAAAGATTTAATCACCGCAGTTGACACTTGAAGTGACGATTGTGATTCTGTTTACTAAATTAATGAGCGAACCACTTAACATGTAATGCTGCCACACACATGCTGCTGCAACACCAACAGTTTAACACGGAGCGGAGCTTTATTCATGCAGAGGTTTTGAAGATATTCTGAGTTAATAAACTTGAAACAGTCACAGAGCCGACGTACCTTATTACGGAGGAGAAAAACTTGGATTGTATTCATGTTTATAAGTGGTTAAACTGCAGACTGTGTATAAAGGTGGATGACGTGACAGCTCCCCAAAAGTGAAGCCGAAACCTCTGGGTCGCCCCCTGGTGGCATCCATGTTAGCGGCTGGGACAAACTGAGAAATCAAAAGTCTGTGATGAAGGTGATTGGCCACCTTTAACTCACACCTCCACATGAAGACATTTCCCTTCAGCCTGACGCCTCTTAGCATTAACTGGTTATTTTAAAAAAAAGAATGTTAGTCACTTGTGCTTACATTTAAAAATATATACAATTTCACCCTAAGATCCAGAGAAATGTCTTAAAAAGTTAAAACTTTATTCCTTCAGTGTCTCTGATAACGGAGAAACAGTGCAAAATTCTTATTGTAGGTTTTCCTTCATCACCTGTCTGACATCCAACACATGCTGTGTGTGTGTGTGGGGGGGGTCAGTGTTTGCAGCTTTGATGATTTTATTTATGACATTTTAAGTCAAGGAGAGAACATAGAGATCAATAGATCTAAGGTATATGTGTGTGTGTACTGCAGTCTTTTATAATTTATACTTTCAGAGACTGCTTCTAGCTCTGAACACACACACACACCACTCAGTTTTCCTTCCTCTTCGCTCTGTTTATCATAAACTAAAGAGCCTGAGATGAAGGTCTAGATAGATAGATGGACTTTATTGATCCCGTGAGGGAAATTGTTTTGTTACAGCAGCGGCACAATCAACAATACACTAAGAATAAAGAAAGAAAAAAAACAAATTAAATGCACAATTGCAGATCTGCAGAGCAGCTCTCGGAGTATAAAAATAACAAGAGGAAATGAAAGTAAAAGAAAAAAAGACGGTCCACGGCGGAGAGCAGTTTGCTCAGTGACCTCCTGCTCCTCACTGACTCAGACGTCTCCAGGCTTTGACCAATGCAGGTTCCAGCCTTGTGAATTTGAGTTTATCGATCCTGCTGACATCTGTGGCACCGATGCTGCTCCCCCAGCAGACCGGCCATCTAACTCTAGTAACACAGTTCAGTTTACAAATTGACCTAATAGTTACATACTTTTAGTTTTCATGGATTACTTTTATACTGCAGTATTGCTACTTTTGCTTAATTAGAAGATCTCAGTACTTTTTACTTCCAACACTGATTAGCGGACAGAATAGTTCACGCCGGTGGTACACAACCTTTTTGGCTTGTGGCCCCTCATTGCAGTTTATAGCCTCAGCGTGGACATGAACTGTGAGCACTTCAACCAACTGTTTAAGATGGTTTCATTTGAAAGAACAGGCCTGGGGGGTGAAAGCGTCCAGTATTTCACTAGAAACAAGAGTCTAAGAGTCCAAGAGTTCACAGCCGAGCTGGCGGCTAGCGGCCCCGTGAGGCTGTAATGCTCACTGTAAAGAAAAACTGTTAGATGGATAAACAGCAAACGTTTGCCTGGACGATGGCCACTACATGACAAATTTAAGCGCTCACCAACACTGTTAAAATTCATCCTGAGGGGAACATGAATCCACCCGATAACTGCTGAGACATTTTCACTGCAAACCCACAGTGTTACCCTGCAAACCAGATGTCCTGCAGAGTCACCCGGGAGTCGCTGAGATGTTTCGGTCTGGACCAAAGTGGTGGACCTTACATTGACATCCCTGCAGTCATGCCACTAGCATGGCTAAGAAAGAGCTACGGCAGAGCGCTGCTGACCCAGCATGGAAATAAACACCCTTAACTTAATGCTGAAAGTCAGCATTTTACCTTTAAAGCCAATGTGCTGGAGTACAGCGGCAAAAAAAAAAACGAAACAAAAAACACAGTACAAATACTTTCTGACTGCCGTGAATATAATATATAAAGTGTTGAAAACACGCCTTTAAAATCCGTTAGACTGCGACCTGAGACACAACTTGTCCTGCGAATGAGGAGCTGACTGAGAAGTCATTACTGTGAATAATGACTCACTGAAGGCGCTCGTGGCCTTCGCCTTATTAGAGCGCCGATGATGACACCTCCAGCAGAGAGAACAGAGAGGAGTGATAGGGAGGGGGGGAGCAGAAGACCAGAATCCAATTACCGCCAGGGCTGAAAGCTCTCGGTGGGCGAGCGGCGGGCCGTTCCTCCAGGCGGCGGTAGTCGTGGAAGGTTTTTTTGTCGTCAAGGTCAGGCGGTGGCTCCGAGAGCTCCGAGACAGTTTTTCAGGTCACAGTGGAAAAAGTGTATGTTTCATCTCTGTTGGAGGTCAGAAATGACATCCCAGTACTGGATACATACATGTAATCCTTTAAAAAGCAGTCCAGCCGCTCTGACCTTTGACCTTATCTGCCTGTGTGAGATAAACTACAGGGAGAAGAAGACGAAGAAGAGAGACTACATGCTGGGGTTATCCTTGAAAAATCACAACTCCTTTATTATAACTGCCGTTTTCAAAGGTATCCGTTTTAGGGGCAGAGTACTGTGGATGCTCGGTGTAAAAGCAGCAAAAGTTATGCATTTTAAAACAAGAACATAGTAGATGGATGTAGCCTTTGTGTTTCGGGGGTACGTGCAAAATGATAAATAACACTTTTTGAATGTTCTGATTTGGTTAATGTGACTAACGTGACATCTCGCGTGATTGTTTTCTACACACAACAAAGTTTACTTGCAAGTTGAGTTTTCTGTGATTTAATGGTTAAAAGACCATAACAATAACATGTGGCGCGTCGGAATAATTGTGATCATAATATCAATATTTGTCAGAAAAGTCAAAACGTTAAGTCATTCAGCAGCGGTTCCTGTAGCAGCGATGCTGTGAACCAGCATCCATCAGCATCCATCAGCATCCATCAGCATCCCTCAGCATCCCTCAGCATCCATCAGCATCCATCAGCATCCCTCAGCATCCATCAGCATCCCTCAGCATCCCTCAGCATCCTTCAGCATCCCGTCTCCGCGTTCAAACGGCTTCAGGCAGCGTGTCGGTGAATCGCTGCTGTTAGAAACAAGCTGCTGTCCTCTGCGCTAACTGAAGTCTGCTGAGCTTTTCCTCCGCACACGAACGCAGCACAGCGGGAATGTGAAGACTCACTGATGTTGTCTTTCAAAGGAGCAGCTTTCTGTCAGAGAGGAGGCGGCAGCGGTGCGAGAGGAGCTGCTCGGCGGGAGGCGGGCGACTCTCCGGAGACCTTCACTTCAGAGACAAAGAGAAGAACTCTGCTGTTTATAACGTCTCTGTGACTGACGATGCAGAGCAGTTTGAAATTGCTTCAGTGGACGTTTAACGTGCTTCATGTGCGTCATGATTTATTCATTAAGTCCGCTTCCATTGCACTTTGCCGCATTTTGCTTTCATCAATACAACAACTTTTCCATCTCAGTCAAGCAACTGTTTCGGTTTGGTGTCTCTTTGGTCTGGTGTTTAACCCCAGTTTTATTTGATTATTCCTGGTGTTTAAGCCTTGGTTTTGTCTGGACAGTCTATGTTTTTTTTTTTTACCTGTTTTGTTGAACATTCTCAGTTTTGTTGCATCGGTTTTATTCGACAGTCTCTCGTGTTTTAGCCCTGCTTTTGTCCGACATTTTATTCTCTTCTTTCCCCAACTCATACAGAAACACACGGACTCTCCTTCATCCATCAATACCTTTCTCCCAGTTCATGTTCCTCTCTGACCCTTCTCCATTTGCATCACTTGATCGTTGACCGCTGTATGGATCCAGACCGCTTCAGTTCATCTTGTCCTCCTCACTGAGAGCCTGTGTTGTTCTCTGGCACCAGCAAACATCAGCAGCTCCAATTCAGACACTCAGAGGTCGAAAGTTAATGGGATCAGGAGCTGATCAGAAGTGTCAAATTAACTGTGGGGATTCTGATTCCTGCTGATGTGATCAGCTGTAAAAACACAGACACATGGCCGGTGTTTCTGTCTCGAGAAGGAAAGAACAAGGACAAGAACAAACAACACACAAATGCTTCTGCTGTGCTAATTATTCATAACGGCAGCGATGTGAATTAGATTAATATGATGAGGCAAACCTGCTCTGACACTGTCGCCTCGCTGCCAACTCGGCTACACCCAAGAGTAAACTAACCTACGTCCGTCTGAGCACTGACAGGTGACGTGAAGATCATTGATTATCTGGTTACCATGGCACCTGTCAGTGGGGGGGAAATATGAGGCAGCAAGTGAACATTTTGTCCTCCAAGTTGATGTGTTGAAGCAGGAAAAACAGAAGGATGTGAGCGACTTTGACGAGGAACCAAACTGTGATGGCCGGACGACTGGGTCAGAGCATCTCCAGCACTGCAGCTCTTGTGGGGTGTTCTGGTCTGCAGGGGGCAGCACCTACCAGAAGTGGTCCAAGGAAGGAGAACCACTGAACCGGAGACAGGGTCATGGGCGGTAAGATACACTAGATGTGCCTGTGCGTTCAGGGGAAACATTCTGCAGATTGAGTCTTTCCTCTCAGAGAACAAACAAAGCTTTTCTTGTTCTTCTGCTCTCACAGGTTGGTCCAGTGATCCATTTCATTTTAGATAGAAGTGTAGAAAGTTGAATCCCCGAATCTACAGACGGTTGAAATGTAGAACCATGATTGAAATCCATCGGAGAAGACTCTAAACTTCTGTTTCTGAGGCATAGAAAGAGTGACAGAGCGCCAAAGTGGAACTAAACCTCCTGATGAGGCACAAACTCGCTCCCTGCCATTTTCCCCATGAATCGCTGCATGACCATACACGGAGCATGAATGTGGTTTACTGCAACGCATTCCGGCTGCGGCCCACAACTCTTTTTCCTTCAGAAAGCAGCAATAAAGAAACAATCGGGCCGGCAGGAAACGGTGACATCGTTTTTCTCGTCCTGAAGTTCCTTTGCGGTCGCTTTGCTCTGGTGGCGTCACTCGCTCTGCTGCTTTCACTTAAATCACCCATTTCCAACACTCAGCCTGTGGCAGGGTCGTGACCTCTAGTTTAAAAAAAAAAAAAAAAAGGTCAGGGGTGAGAAGTTCAAGTAACAAGACGCAGCTTTTATTTCCCCCCACAGTGAAGTGCTAACGTGAGCATGTGCTAACAGGCTCACATTGACATTCCCTAACGGTTGCTGTGCTCGACGTATCCCGAGGGGAACATGAATGTCCGAGCCAACTCCCATGAGGCGCGTCAACTCAGAACCACAGACGTCAACCTCATTAAGGCGCCAGAGGAAGCGGCAGAAGATCCCCAAAGTCATTGGGATTCATCCTCTGGGGAACATGAACGTCTGCACAAACCTTGACGGCAAGCCATCAATTAGTTGATGTGATATTTCGCTGCACGACAGACTGACATTGTGATCCATAAAGTCAAAAGGTGCAAGCTTGTGGACATGAAGACAGACCCCCCCCAGGACAGACAGGAAGCTGTGAGCTCCGTCTCTGTTAAGGTGGAAATGGAAACAGCACAGTGTAAACAGGAGCTCTGACACGAATCACCTGTCTGCTCCCCAAACAACAGAACATCAGCACGGGTCTATTACAGAGTGTGTGTGTGTGTGGCAGCAGGTTTACAGAGAAAATCTCTCTTCACTTAATTCTCACAGGACTCTTTTGGCCTTTCGCAGTCAGATTATTACCCGTATCAAAATGCATGCGTGCGTGTTCAGTCAGGTGTAGGTTCGGTCTTCCTCGCTCCGTCGGTCGGTCAGTGCTCGGTATCGAGCTCATCTTTCTCCTCCACCGCTGTAACGCGCCGTCCACGTCGCGTCGCACCGCTGTCGGAGTCGGAGTGACTTCTGAACTGTGTGAAACCAGCGAGGTCTGGAGACGCCCTGCAGCTTCTATATCAGCCCGTCAAACAAGCCCGTTGGTCGACGCTGCTTCCTGATGGGAGGCGGGTTTCAAATTGAACACTGGAAGTGAACTGGCGTTGTACGCTAGATCTGAGAAAGTATAAAAAAAAACAAAAACGCCACACAGACGTCTCTGAACTACACCCGCGCACGTCTGCCTACAGGTGCGGGTCATTAATTCTCTGCAGAATTGAAAAGAAAACACTGTCACTCGCTTAAGCCAAGTGCAAAGGCCACAACACGACCCACAATCACATTTGTGCATAATATCATGAGCCTACAAGCCGTCGTGTCGATCACACGAGCTCCAGTATAAAGGTTGCGATGACGTCTGAAGCCAAGGGATCGCATCAAAAAACAGTCTGAAAATACATTTTAAATCGAAGAAAATTGCCAAATCCGGGCACTCGAGGAGGAGGAATGTTGAAGTTATAATAAAATCTTGATTGAGGATCCAGACTGTTCATGAGACGGTTAATATTTTTAATTAAAATGTATTGTTTGTTTTGTATTTCCTTTATTGCACAATTTTAACTTTGTTCTTTAAAAGCACTAACATTAGTTTATTAACTACATTCCAAGACGGTCTTTTTGGGCACGACTTTTACGTTGGCTGTGTTATGCTTTTCGGTCCTATCTTATAGTGTTACATGCCAAATATTATGTCAATAAATCCCAGCTGTTTAATGCAGAGGTGGGTCAGACCGGTTTCGTGTCGGGGGCCTAGTTTCACCGGGGAACATCGTTTTACTCGCCGCAGGACAAACACGAGCCGCCCGACACGCACACACATCAAAACGCTGCAGGTTTCGGTTACAGACCACACCGGCGTCGGGACAATGCCTGGCACATGAGTTGGGCTGGAAACCTTTTGTGCCGACAACTACAAAGGAAACACCTGCCCGAGTGTGTCACAATGTGCCTGTGTTGGGCAGGACGCGCTAACACTGCCCTAGAGGCTGCAGTGTTCATTACAGCTGCAGGACAACCAACACGCTGATTATTTAGATATTCTTCTAAAAAGGTGTACGGTGTTGGGTCGCAGCCCGCGTCCCCCCCCGGCTCAACGACAGAAACATCACAGCTGTAGCAAATTAAAAACAGACCACCTCCTCAATCCGCTCTGCGTCTCACTGAATGCCAGCTACTGAAGGTTCACGTGTTAACACTTTGTAAAGTTTAATCCGTGTTACAGCGGCGTGGCTCTGTCCAGACGTGCGTTCATGTTCCCCAGAGGAGGAATCCTGAATTATCCCACTAAGCTTTGCAACATTTCTGAAATGAAAGAAACGTGCTGCCGTTCCTATGCCAACAAGAAGCCGGAAAGCTTGTTGATGCATTTATGTCATTAGACTGCTGCAATGCTCCCTTCACCGGCCTTCCACAACCACCCACTGATGAACTTTGATTAAATCAGAACTCTGCTGCCAGACTTTTATCAACTGAAATAACTTTTATGATCCTCTGACTTTTCATCTAGCGCCACCATCAGGTCAACCATATAACGTGTCCAACGCTTTGGTTTATGACCAAATACCTGCAGAACTAATGACGTTCCCATCAGCCTCAGCTGCACTGTGAGTTCACTGCTAATGTTAGCATGCTAACAGATGAGGTTACCTCTTTTACTGGTGACGTCTTTGATTTGTTTATTGATATTTTTGACGTGATGGTTTTCACTATTTCAGGGTTATATTGCAGACTTGTTTATTTAATATGATATATTTATTGAATGGGTTTCCATAAATACCTGTGTACGCACTTAGGATAGTTCACATTTTTTCCAAATCTACATCTTAATAAACGACGACCCATATTTAATTAGAAATCAGTAGATTGATGATATTGATGCCAGGCAGTGATGAGCAATATGTTGGTCATGTATTGTCCTGGAACCTTTGTGCCACGGGCATCAAATGATGTTACACAACATCCTGTTGTTGTACTGAGACAGAATTATTGGAGAAACAAAACAAGAGCTCAGGAGAAAATGTTTTGTTAAAAAGGAGCAAAATCGGGCGCAAAAGGAAGGAAGTGAAGATGGGAAGGCGGCGGAGGAGAAAGGGGAATGTAATTCAAGTTGGAGGACAGAAAATGGGGGGGGTACATGTTCTACTGGAAACGAGTGAATGCGTAGAATAGAGTCTATGGGGAACTCTTGCTCAGCGTCTGTACGGAGAGAAAAAGACCACAACTGTGTCAGTGTGTTTATTCAGTGGAGAGTGGCCGGCTCGGCGCTCCGGTCTGTGGGAGCCCCGCAGCCTCCAGCCGGACGCTGAATAAGAGGATTAGCCGAGCCCTGGGAGGGCCTGGACGTCCACAGGCTGTGGGGGTGAGAACTGGTGCCCAGGCCAGAATGTGTGACAACCCCTCCCCACATGCCAGGGGGGCCGAGGGTCTGAGGAGGGTGGGGTTGGTTTGAGTAATACCAAGCGCGCAGACTGTGGGGGTACGGCAGGTTAATCTGTGGACAGTCTGGGCTTTAATGTCTTTAAGGGATCACACTGGTTTGGCCTGTTTTAGCCACAAATATTCCAGATACAGCAAATGACAAACGCTTTGTGTCACTCAGTTTAAAGAACTTGTTGCTCAACAAAAACATCTGCCAGACTGAAAGGAAACTACCCAGGTCTGCTCAGCAATGCTGAGACAAAGACTTTAAATATTTACACCAACATGTTTTCTGACAAACTCCTGCTGTCCTGCTCTACCAAACCAAAACACTGTGACTACACCGTTGGCCAAAACTACACATCACAACCAGAATCTGTTATACTATATAGAAATAAGAAAAAAAAAACAACAACCTACAAAACACATGTAAAAACTCCACTGCAGTAACTGCACTCTGCCTGCAGGCTAGCTGGTGAGATAGCATTTGCTAAAGCTAATTTACCCACTTTTAATTCTTGCTTGAAAAATCTATTTTGATGCTACAACATCTTGGCAATTGAGTTTGTTTAATCATACAAATAAAAGTAGTAGCTAAACCTAAATCATGACAGAGAAAAAAATAAAAACTAGACCTGCTAAAAGCTAATTAGCCTAACTTAACAGCGTAGCAGTTAACTGCCATCTCTGCAGCCCTCGACTCTAGTGGAACTCATGTGATTTGATGGGGCTACGCTACTATTATAAAATCACATATTTAAATATTTTAAATGATATAGATTAGTTTATTGAAGTAGTTCATTAGTTAAACTGGTCAAGAACGCAGAACAAACGACCTAACTAACACAACCTAAATGTAAATAGTGCACTCTGTGTTTGAACAATCAAAAATATGTTAGGTCTAAAAAAAAAAAAAGGCACAAAATCAAGGTTTTACAACTTATATATAATGTATTTTACACAGTTTGTCTAAAAGCCTTCAAACCCTGTTTTCTCAACTTCATTGATTCTGTAGTTCCTGCCCTCTTTTTTGCTTTAGTGAGGAAATGTAGCGCAACTATATCCTTTATCTCCTATCTGAGAATAAAGTATTTTTTGTAGATAAAAAAAATCTTCATTTCCAAACCATCTTTGACTCTGTCTCGGTGGTGAAACAGAGTTTTGACCTTTCAGAGGCTCAGACAGCGGAGTGATTCATCAAAGTGCTCCTGCTAGACTTAAACACGGCCGAACTTCTATAAAAACTCCACTAAAAATCCACTATGAGACCACCAACAGGATAAATCGAAGCGCCTCGTCACAGCGCTGCAGGCGTTAGACAAATGGAAAGTCAGTCCTGCATTAAAAATAAAAAGAATCGCTCCAAACTGCCGCTGGGAGCGTTATCACAGGGGAGAGGTGTCTGTGGAAAACTAAACTCATCAGCTGAGCAGAGGCCTCGGGGGGGTTGAAGCTCTCCTCATCGATCGGCCGCTCTCGTGTTTCCCTTTTAACTATAAATGGCAAAGAACAAAAGCTGCGGATTATCTACAGGCAGAGTCCATCAGCCCTAAAAGGAGGAATGAAACATGAAAGAAGCTGCTGAGAGGATGATTTCAACATGTGCACGCCGGGAATGAAGGCAAGAAAACAGACTGATGACAGATCATCTTTATAGTGAGTCACATAATGTAGTATCGCGTTTTAAAATCTTTAAATGCTTTTTTAAAAAATAAGGTAGCGACGTTTTCCCACGAGTGAGATGTTTTCAGTGCTGCTACAAGGAGATTTATTTAAATCTTTTAAAGGCTCCTTTAAGGTCAGCAGCACGTTCTGAAACCTGGCATAGTACAGCTCCCCAAAAGTGAAGCCCAGTGGATCGCCCCCTGGTGGCTCGCTGCAGTGTAGGTCATAAACCCCGCCTCCTCCGCGTTAAACCGCCAAGCCAGCGCAAGATGGCGGAGATGGCGGCATCTTTTACAGAAACTCTCTCAAACGGTTTCATCTCAACTTTGCAGGCGTCGCCGTCGGGACATGACGACATCTGTCCACCTCCTGGACATCCGCACCTTTAACGTCACGCTGCTTGTTGCTCTGTTTGCAACTAATGTCAACAATTACTGGAGAATTGGACGGGAAAGGTTTGCACAAACATTTTTAAAACACACCACCAATTAATTCTGTTGTTTGACATGTGGATGTTAATCGCGTCTGGTTTATTTGATCTTTATTTGATTCCATTGAGATAATTTGTGTCCTTTTGTGATTTGTGCTTATTGCCTCCTGCACTGCATCATATAATGTGAACACTTTATAGTCTCGAGGTTGTGTTGACTGACAGGTTCCTCCTGTCAGTCAACACACTCACTTGTGTGTGTGCGTGTGTGTGTGTGTGTGTGTGTGTGTGTGTGTGTGTGTGTGTGTGTGTGTGTGTGTGCGTGGTCATGGTTTTAACTTTTAACTGCAGTGTAATGTTTCTGGTCTACATCTCCCAACACCAGCTTCGCCTCACTGAACCATGATAAGACTGAACAGCGGTGAGTGTGTGTGTGTGTGTGTGTGTGTGTGTGTGTGTGTGTGTGTGTGTGTTCATGCACTCATGTGTGACCTGTATCTGTAGTGAGCAACAAATGATCTGTCCCGGGGGGGGAGCAGATGAATAATGGATCTGACCGTCTACAGTTTCCATCAGCAGCCGCTCTGCTGGGCTGCAGCCAAACACTCTAATAAGCAGGTTCTGTCTTCCTGCACCGACCAATCAGTAGCGAGCGGCGCATCTGTCCCGTGGCGGGTTGCTAGGAAGCAGTGAACTTCATGTTTGTCGTGCCAAAAAGAAACGCTGATTTACGAGTTGGTATTCCTGTAAGTCGATTTGAAAACTTGTACATCTTAAAACACACTGTCATGGGAAGATGAAGTTCCCATTCTTAAAGGGGAACTCAATTCCACAAGTTGGAATCTGTTTACAGGGCTTTAGGAGTACTACTTCCAAGCCTCCAGAGGGAGCTCTGTGAAGCCTGACGAATGCCACTTGAGTCGGCGTCGGTCGGGGCTGAAGACTACAAGTTTGAAACTGAAAACAGTCCGTTGGTGTGGAGTTAAAAAGCTCTGCTGCAGGCCACGTTAGCCGCTACTAGCATAACACACCACAGACTGAACCGTCAGAGGAATAGTTGCATTGTGGGAACTGTAGGCGGCATGTTTTGTCAAGGCAGAAGAAAAGTGTGGAATAAAAAATGATATTTCTAGCTTTGTTAGTTTTCTAAAATGTCCTTCCTGTGTCCGATGTTACAGAAGTGCGATGCTAAGTCGGTCCAGTGCTAAAACTCACGACTTATGTTTTATCACTAAACTAATCAAAGATATGGGCAGTGATTCGGAGCTCTGGAACACGGCAAGAATTTAACTTGAAGGGGCAACAAAGTAAAGTGACATTACGTAAAGGGCAGTGGAGTGCTAGACAGGGAGACTAACCCGTTCTTAGAGGTGCTGAAAGTAAAAACAAGTACACAAGTCAAGAACTCAGTTTGAGTCTTACTCCAAAGCTGCCCCAACAGCTGCTGCAGCTCCTGTCCTCACATGGCTGCAGCCAATCAGCATGCAGGAAATGTGGAGCTTAAGTTCCAGGAAACAAGTGTCCCTCCCTCCCTCCCTCCCTGCAGCCACCAGCCAAAGTGACTCCCCCCTGGTCCTGGATGCGTCACCACGGTAACAGATCCCATCCATTTCCCTTCACAGTGCTGTAGACAGTTACGAGATTCTGCAGCACTTTAACTAACAGGTCCAAACCTCGACCTCAGGTTGGGGGGGGGGGTTGGCACGCCATCCCATGAGATGAAACGACACTTGAACATCAACCTAAAGTTTCTGACAGCACTGCAGAAAAGTATAGGAACTTTAAAGCTTTCAAAACTCAGAAAAAGAATTACAGCTTACAGCTGTTCAGGTCCAGATTTCACAAAAACTACTGTCGTGTCAACTTTCACTCCCTGTGTTGTGTTTTCATCTGTTCATTCCGTCCCATCAAGACCGATACAACCTCTGAATGTCCGCCGGGTACCTGCGGACTGTTCACTGCATCAATCTCAGACCTGCGCCTCTGTGTTCGTCTGCCCGGCCGTCACCTCCAAACGTCCAGAGAGCGACGGGCATGTTTAAACAAAGAGCTCCCACTCAGAGCGACTTGTTTACAGGAAGCCAAAGATTTAAAAAGGGGAAAGTGTGAAGGATACGGCTCCGACACGACGATGTCAGGGACCTTTTATTTATTTTAAACCATCGCTGTTAGCTATGCCAGCCTCAGCTTTGTGTCCGAGTTGCTACAGAGCAGAACATAAATAATGATTGGCTTGTTGCTGTGCCAAGACATAAGAAAAACAAAACCAGACAAAAAGACTTAAATGTATGTGGCATGTGGCTCATGTTGGCATCAAGCAGAACAAAGCAGCGGTGTGTATGTTGGGGGTGAGACTGGTGATCCCAAGGTCTCATAAATCACATACTCTGTGGGATTCAGAACTTTCCCTATGTGGCATCTAGGTAATGTGTAAACAAAATGGCCTCCTGTTTCCAGAAACTTAGCCAGCAATTAAAATGTATGACTCTGATCAGCCGCTGAGACCCAGAACGACCTGAGGAAATGTCAGCACACGTGGCTCTGGGAAGGGTTGACGAACGCTAAACCTCCATGGATTAAAAACTGAGCTCTGTGATCTCAACTTCATACAGCGGTGACCACCATGGCCACCACCATGGTCAAGACGATCTGCAGAGGTTGAAATCCGAGCGTCAGAATGGGACCATGAACGTGGCATGGTTGTTGGGCTGGTCTGAGCATTTCAGAAACTGCTGATCTTCTGCAGTTTTCACGGACAACCGCCTCTACAGATTATAGAGAACGGCCCGAAAAACAGAAACCATCCGGTGAGCGGCGGTCCTGAGGAGAACGACCAGACCGATACGAGCTGATAGAAAGTCAAACAGTAACTCAAATGACCACTTGTTACAACCGAGGTCTGATACACAACATGAAAGCATGGATCCATCCGGCCTCGTGTAAACGGCAGGATGGTTTTCTGACCATCGTTTAAACGCCACAGCCTGCCTGAGTATTGTTGCTGACCATGTGGTGGAACGGGAGATTCGCATCATGGATCTGCAGCAACTGCGTGATGCTATCATGTGAATATGGACCAAAATCTCAGAGGAGTGTTTCCAGAACCTTGTTGAATCTACGTCACGAAGAATCAAGGCAGTCCTGAAGGCAAAAGGGGGTCCAAGCTGGCACTAGCAAGGCGTAACAAAGTGGATGGCGAGTGTGTTGTGCGGCTGCAAACGGCGACTCCCCTTTAAATGGCCTTTGAGTTTCTGCAGGTGACCGTCCTGAAAATCGACCATTGAATGAGCAGCGGGTTTCCTGCTTCGCCCAGATTTCCTCGTGTGGGGAGAAAAAAGCCGAGCCGTTTTGGATCCAGCAGACGGGTTTCTAATCTGATCGTACACACGGTGACGAAACAGTTTGTCAGAGGCCCAGAGAAAAGCTTCTCTAACAGAAAACGACTTAATTAAACACGGGAGCTGAATGGACGAAGGAGAGTGCCAACGCTGTATCCCACAGCAAAGACAATGAGGGAGGAAGTGTGTGTGTGTGTGTGTGTGTGTGTGTGTGTGTGTGTGTGTGTGTGTGTGTGTGTGTGTGTGTGTGTGTGTGTGTGTGTGTGTGTGTGTGTGTGTGTGTGTTTGTGTTTGTTTGTGT
>JAVQJF010087209.1:0-14457 GCA_036023855.1 Gadopsis marmoratus
AGGTGCAGAAAAACTTCAGCAACCTTTTGAATATTTTTATCATTTAAAACATAACACTCTGCTTCAGTAAAGACTGAAGCCGTTAACTGGATTATTATGTTCTGAAGACAGAAACCTCAGAGTCCAGTTTACTTGCAGATACCGACAGATGCGGGTCTTCGGGAGGATCCGGGTCAGAAGGACAGATTGATGAGTGGAGCGTTGTTCTCCCTCTTGTCTTCTGGACTCCACTTAATGAGCGGAGAGCTCAGGTCGATCAGCTGCTGAAACAGAGAAAACAACCAAAGAGAAAACAGGATTTATTTAAAAGAAAAAAACTCTGCTTTCAATCAGAATTTGTCTGGTAGATTTTTCCACAAAACAAAAACCAACACTACTGCTTAAAATATCATTGTTATCGTATAGAAACGGAATAAAAAGTACACTGAAGAACGTGCAGGGCTGTCCGCACACCTTCGGACATGAAACTTCACATATGAACGCAGTAATATTTTAACAACACATCGTCTGGGTTTGTGGATACGACCAGGTGAGGCGTCAGTCACCTGAGTTGTGCTGCAGGCCTTGCTGCTGGTCCGGATCAGGTCGGGGGTGTTGGTCAAGTCAATGAGCAGTTTCTCTTGAGGGTGCAGAGTCGGAGCGGGAAGATCCAACAGGAGAACCTGACACAGAGAGAACAGAGAGCGTCGGGGTGGTGAAGATCTGTGAGGAGGCAGCTGATCAGACTGAACTGAGGAGGATGAAGCTCCTCACGACTCCGTTCATGAACCTGTAGTTTCAGCTTGTTCCAGCAGAATCAGCTCCAAGATTTATTCATTTTCTGGAAATTCTACCGAGACACTATTTTTAAATTAATCAGAATTAAATACTTGACAAATCCTGTGTGCGTGTGACCTCTGACCTCCTGTGTCTTGACGTTGTTCTCTGTAGTTTCCAGTTCGATCAGGTTTCTGCTGGGCTCTGATACGCCCTGACATTGTGTTCCAGGATCCGTGCTCTCTGATTGGTCAGGCTGTGGAGGGCTGGAGGGCGGGGCGGCAGGAGGCTCCTCCTCCTCCAGACAGAAGGGCTGGATCTCAGCAGCATCAACAGGCTCCAGCCCCCTTGTTTCTGCAGGGGCGGGGCTACACAGAAACAACATGGCGATCATCGACCGTTCCGTCGTTTAATGGTCAATCGTGATACACATATGCAGAGAACAGTGCTCAAACACACACATACACGGGACCTCAGAGGTCTAATTGGTTGACAGCAGTTTAAAGCAGTTCACCTGCAGCTTCTCTCTCTCCTGGCTGAGGTGGGGGCGGGGTCAGAGTCAGAGGTGGATGGGGGCCTGGTGAGGCGGGTCTGGGTGGTGGGCGTGGCGACGGGGATGGCCGACATCCTGTGTTTCACTGGGGTGGGTATAGCGGAGGGACGCCGCGCTTTCAACTGCAGTGACCTGCATCTGCCAGCAGAGGGCGTCAGAGGACCAGCAGAGGGCTTCTGAGGAAGACTACAGGAGAGGAAGGGGTTTACCGATGACACAATGACTATTTTCATGTGTGCAAAATATTTAAATTTTGTCCTTATTCTGAAAAAGATAATATTCCTGCTCAGCTGTTTACATGGCTAATGAAAATTTATATTCCCCTAATATTCTCGTTTACATGCAGCCGTGGATTCTTCAGCTGTGATTGACAGAAAGTCGATAACAAGCCGTTCATCATTCTTTGCGCAGAAATAGCCTTTTCTTTGTTTATAAAGTGTTCCGCTGTGCGAACTCAGCCTCCCTCTTTCATTTGTTCAACCACCTTCTTGAAAAGGTCGGCATTGCGATATTTGCGCATATCCAAAAACCTTTTGATATCCAAGTCTTCCATCATGTTTAAATGCAGGTGTGTTTCTCCTTCCCACCAGAGATGCTCGCAAACTGTTGGCTAGTTGGTTTGCTTACAAGAGTCGAGCGCTAACAGGCGCGAGGCCACGTGTTCCCCCAGCTGAGACGCGTATTCCAAATTAACTGCACACTTGTCCAAAGAATGCTCTTAAAACCTGCTACACCAGGCAACCTGTTCTGCTCCGTAAAGTTAACCCAATGAGAATATCAAACTAGAGTGCATGAAGTCTGGAATCACTTCAGCAGTATCAGTAAGTAGTCTGAGGTATTTTCATACACATGAACGATGCAAATGCACAGCTGACTAAAAGAGTAACAGCTGACTGCACATTTACAGTGATGGTGGTGGAGTGTGATGTCACCTACCCGTCTGCACAGCTCGCTGACATCAGCCTCTTTGGCTTCAACATCTTTGAGACGTCTGGAGGACGAAACACAGACAGAGTGAGAGACAGCTGGATCGGAGAATCGAATACAGGAAATTAAGACACACTTTAGTTTGTAGCAAAAGATATAAATGAACAACAATCTGTTCAGTCCTGAAGATGATGACCAGAACCTGCATCCCCTCAGGTGCTCAAACATTAGAATTACATTTGTTCTTATTTACCAAAAGAACCACACTGAGGTTCTGTGCAGGTAACGTGGAAAAATATTGGCACAGCTGATAATTGTGCATTTGGTCTTGTGCAATAATGTATTTTAAGGCATTCCTGCTTAGAGGCACCACATACAGGAGGAGAATAAGGAAATGTATAAATATCTGCTGTAACATGTCCTGAGTACAGGAGCAAAATTCATATTTTTGTATCTGGAGGTTGGTGGAATGATTGGTTGAAAGAATCCAAACTGTGTCAAGTTCTAACACAAACAGAACAACAGTTTTCAGGAGAAACTCCAGGATGAAATAAATCAATGATCAGATGACTCAATAAACTGACAGCTCTGACATCATCAGCATCTTTACCGTCTGTGTGGGAGACTGCTCCGACTGCTCCGCTCGGTGTTGGTAGGACCACGGCCTCAGGTTTGGACTTGGCCTTCAATCCCCTCTGTGGCCTCACTGAGGCGGTTGCGGGGATGGAGGCGGGCTTCTCCATAAGCCTCTTGGCGGGCGTCGTCTGGAGGGGCGTGGCCTCAGCTCTCTTCAACGGTGTGGACCGTGTGGTTTTGACGCGTTCCACCTCAGACAGCTTCCTGGCCTGGGTGGACAGTGAGCGGCGGCCAGCGGCAGAGGACATTGGCTCTGCGGTGCCGTATACATTGGAGCGGCGTGGTCTGCTGTGATTGGCCGGTCTGCTGATGCTGCTGGGGGCGGGGCCAGTGGAGCCGGTCACACTCCAGTTTAGAGATGAGTTCAGTTTACCTGAGAAAAGACACAACACCTGTATTGTTGCACCGTGCTGTTCTGATTGGACGATGAGAACAGGGGGGGAAGCAGGGTAGTTAGCTGGTTATTTAACTGTTAGTTCGCAGCATATGGGATGGATGATTGTTAGTTGTTGACGTGTGGTGGATTTAGGTCTACTCTGTTTCGGAAGCCCTGCACACAGCACACTGACTTTTAACAGTTGGATGGTATGGTATTGTATGAGTTAGCTAGTAACCATTAGCTGTTAGCGTACCTTTAGTGGGGGACAGGGAAAGGCTGGAGTTGAAGCTGGACACTGAGGACGAGGAAGAGGACGTGTTCTTCCTGTCTGTCATCCTACTGCTGTGAAGGAGTGGAGCCTTCACACTTGACAGGTTCCTCACAACACACTGACGGTGGAAAAAAAAAAACCATGTCATTTTCACACGATGTCAAGATGTTTATAACAATATACATATCTGTAATCAATATCAGTTAGATTAAATGTGTTTGGCTGCAGTGACTGAATCTGTTCAACGGGTGGCGCTGTTTGACTGGATTGCCATGACAAATCAACCAGAATCCTTTTGAACAGCACAGTCACCTTGCTGGGCGGAGCTAGCATGCGCTTTCCCTGCAGGCTGGAGTTGAGGGAGGAGTCGCTGATGTCAGACGCCACGCTCGCCGAATCAGAGAGCAGATCCTCACATGACCCTGCCCTGCTGGGGGGACGAGAAGACGGGCTTCGCTTCCTACCCCCCACCGCCTGAAATGGGGGGAAAGAAATAGAGCCACCGGGTCACATCAAACACATCTTCACTCATCTATTACCACAGTGGTATCCGAACTGGGGATCGGGACCCAGTCGCTCAGTGGGAGAACAACAAAAATACTCTCACACACACAAAAAAAAAACCCCCAAGAACAACTCTTTAACTCAAGAGCCACTTCTGTCGCATCTCCATCAAACATGCAATTTATAGCTGTGGGAATCCTGTTATCTTCACACTGTGTGACCTCAAATTCGCACCACAATCTGCTCCTGTCAAAACACCTGTGATCTTTATCATGGTGACCTGTTAGCTGGCAACAGCCTGAACTGAAACAAAGACGCTTTCAGTCCAAGCCTCAACAATTCTACCTCACAAATGTGGAACTGAAATTGTAACGTCTGTTTACTTGTTTAGTGTAGTGTGTACTGTGTGTATTATTTATCGGTTTTATAGACAGTGTTTCACCTGTTAATTGAAAAGTAAAAAAAAAAAAAAACTTCTCTCCTACTTTGCCTGGTGGCTGCAGTCTGGTTTTCTCCACTCTGCTCTTGCTGGCTGAACAGGAAGGATTTGGGGCAGCCGGTTTGCTCGGCAGCACAACGGCGACGCCCAGGGTGGCTTTCCCCCGCAGCCCCGTCCTGGGCTGAGGCTTGACCCCGGCCACAGGGCTGGAGGTGCTGAGTCTGGAGGTGGCAGCTGGGCGGGTGGATGAAGTTGTATTGGTGGAGACATGCTGGGCGGATGAAGCTGTGTTCAAGCTACTTCCTCTCAGCAAGCGCTGCTGGATAGCGGATGGCAGCTGCTTCATGGGACTGTCCTGCACGCAGAAGGTCTGGCGCTTGATGGGGCTCAGTGCACTGGCAGTCTGACCGAACACACCAAGTTTGGCCTCGGCCCCCTGGACGAACTCCTCCCTGGCAGTTGTGGTGTCTGTGGCCACGTCGTCCTCGTTGTGTGGCTGACTCTGTTCGCTGCTCTGCAGCCGGTCGGCCAGCCTGTGGGCTTCCTGACACACAGCCTCCAGCTGATCTCCGGTCAGTGGACTCCAGGGCCCTCGCACGCCAATTCCGTCCCCAAGACGAGGCACCACGTCAACAGAGGCCCACCTCTCCTTATGGGTGACCGGGCCAACAAACACCTCATCTTCATCTTCTTCACCTTTGGAGCTGCAGAGCAGAGAGAGACATCACTGACATCCCAGCTGAGAGGAACACAAACTTCTCACAGCAGTGATGATTCAACACAGGGAGCTGAACGACCTGAAAACTCGAGGTGACCGCCCCGAAATGGAGTCTCAAAATTTATTTAATAATATAATATTGATAAATCAAACAGAAAAGATGAGACCAGTCAAGAAGTCTAACATTTAATGCAGCAACAGTAGTTGACCAGCAGATGTCATTTTAAATAACAAAAACATTAATACATGCTTACTTTGACAAAGAATACAGACCTGATATTACACTATGTTAAAAAATGTTGCGTGCCATCAGACATTAGAAAGTCCCTGCCAATTAAAGCCAAAGAGACAGCTAAATGTTTTATGACAGTTAATACTTGCTCTTCTGGAGCTGCCTCAACACCGTCTGAAATGTATTTTAACCTTTTGTGAGCAGGTCCTTCGTTTCCACTGTGCACTGCACTGCGGGACACTGGTGTCCATTAACAGCACGACAACAAACCCAGCCCAATTTGAGACCTCAGCAGTCTTTACATATCCTATGCAAAATCACGAGCCCAGTTACACGGCAATGGATTTTTAGCTTGTCCCACTATAACAAATATATTTTGCTTGTATATACATAACTGGATATGTTCCTTGTAAATATTTAGTTTATTTATTTCTTCCTTTAGTGCTACTTTCATACATATTCTATTTTATTGCCCATTTCACTGCTTTATTCTGTTCTAATTTTAAATATTTGTTTAAACGTGTGTGTGTGTGTTGGCCTACAACTGTCATTGCATTAGACTGTAATGACAAAGCTGAACCTCCAGCCTTGATTTCGGCAGCCACATACAGCATGTGAATCAAGCTTTCAGGACCTGGTAATATGCTTCCACGGTGTTTCCTACCTGGCAGGTGACAGAGACACGTCAAAGTCAAACTTCTCATCGGGCAGAAAGAACAGATCTGTTCCGGGACACAAAACAGTTGATCAGACACGTGAACACGGTGCCAACTGTGCACGAATCAGCTTTCAGTGTTAGCTTCGTTACCGCTGTTAGCTCGACAGTCCATCCCGCTGCTGGTTCCTCTCTGTGGGGAACAGATTGATCCGGATCAGACCCGCAGCGGTACATTCAGCTCCGACATTAAAACTATAATAACATATGTACAGTAGTTCACTCTAACACGCTGACAAGTAGCGGAGAGCGAACTGAAACGCGAACATTAATCGTCGTGCTAACGTTAAGTTAGCCTGCTAGCCTGCTAGCCCGCTAGTTCATCCACAAAATCAAACGCTAACCGACACGAGCTTCAAAAGCTGAGAGTTTAAACATGGCGTTCGGTTAATTTACGGCACGCGGACAGTCGCAGTTTATTTAAAGTAAAAACTACAAACCTCAAATTCCTCTGGAAAAATCTCAATTTTTCTTTTCTGCTCCGCATTCAAACTGCGACACTCAGGCACACAAACAATTCAAATCCGCTGCGCTGCTGGTCATGTGACTCAGACGCACCCAGCCATTGGTTGGGAAGTGTAAGGCGGAAGCGTTAGCAGAGTTGTGGGGATTGTAGTCCAATGGGATAAAACTGGTTTCCGGGTTTTATAGTACTCTTTGGATAAATATATATATTTAAAAGTTTCATTCCAATAAATTAAACTTTAAATAAACTTTCACATGAACAAAAAACAGATAATTCATGAAATAATAATAGTCATAAATAAATTGATTTTTAGTCATAAGGAATATAAAACGTTTATTTAAAACTATATTCAGTAAGTAAAACCTGACATTTTTGAGTGGGTATTCTTCATGAAGTGATACTTTATTATACACTTTATTCTGAAAATATCACCCTATTATTCCTGTAATATAACTTTTCTTTTTCTTTCAAAATTCTAAAACATATTACAACATAATTCTGAAAATTTGAATTGTGAATGAAACGTTATTCTAATACAATAGTGGAACTTATTTTCTTTCTTCATCAAATAACGAGTTTCTCTCAAAACTATTACAACTTTTAACATGATGTCTTCTGTCTTTGTAAACCAGACATTTATTTTCATAGTATTGAAAGTATGAAAGTTATTCTCAGAGAGTTATGACTTTTTTTTTCAAAACTACAACTTTATTTTCATAACATTGCATTTTTCTAAAAATATTTCAGCAAATTCTTCTCCCTCCAAACCGCGACTGAGAGCTGGACAAAGAAACAACCTTTGTGAGTAGAAATACGGACTTTCAACCATTTATTATTTAATTTGGGGAACATTTCATGGATCAGTTTGTATTGAATTTCTGTCACATCACATGTTTATTAAATCCTGAAGATGTACCTAATAGACAGTATTATGGACCTGTGGGCCTGGTATGATGGATTGAAGAAGGCGGAGCCTGCAACAGAACTATGATGCCGTGAATTCATCATGAAGGAGGCGCTGTGGAGCAGGTCACAGTAGTGAAGCTCTAACTCTTCACAGAAACAGTCAACAGACAGTTTGACTTCCCGTTCCTCTTCCTCCTGGAGGTGAAGACGCCTTTACAGTTATTTCATACATTTGAAGGACGAAAGACGTTTCTGCTTCTGTCTGACGTGAAGCTGCATCACAAACATCCTGCTCTGGAAGGTATTTTTTTGTTTGTTTTTTTTTTACTTTTAATAACTTTTGGTTTTACATCTGTTGAAACAACGACAACCTAAAACATTTTTTACAAAAATATTAGAATAAAATCCAACGTCAGACATTTGCTTTGAACTTTTCTGCCTACAAACACACGTCTCTGTGAGACCCCCCCCCCCCCCCCTTAAAGCTGACTGACTCTAAACATTTCAGTTAAGTTAAACCTTGACACAAGCCTAACCTGAGCTCGTCACTGTCAGCTCACATCGGCTCATTTGCTGACAAACTGCAGATTAGAACGAGCTCCGACTACGTCTGGACATCAACAGGAATATTTACAGATCAGAAACTGATTATTGATCGATCACCTCACAAACACTCTTCTCCTAAACAACAACTGTAGAGTTCATGTCTATTAAAGTAAAGAAGGAAACATCAGTCTGTGTGAACCCGTGGCCGCCGCTCTGCACAGAACCAGAAACACACCTGCAAACATTTCCGCTTCCTGGATTCTAAAAAACCAGCAAGCCACCAACTCCTGACGAGAACCAATCAGAAGATCTGGTTTTAAAATGTTTTTTTTTTCATCCCTTGGCTCTCAGAAGAACCAGAACTGTCGGCGTAACAAACACAGTACGGACAGACCATCGTGGCAGGAAGTGGTCAGGTCTGGGGGGTGGGGCTTCAGAGTGAGGTCTCCAGGCTGTGCAGGGGGCTCCCCGGGCAGGGCGGCAGCCCCGCTGAGTTGGACGCCATCACACCAGACCTGGAGGCGTCCTTGTGCAGTGGGACGATGTGGTCCATGGCGTTGTTGTTCTGGTTGGACGAGGACGGCAGCGGCGACAGGGTGCGTTTGGTGGGGGCATCGTCCTCGCCCTCTGCCTCATCGATCAGGGGTATCTGAGGCTCCGAGTCCTCGATGCGGAACTCGGGGTGGCTCATGAAGTTGTGGATGGAGCTGCGAGACTCTGGCGTCTCCAAACCTTCGTAGGGGGACACGCTGTCTCTGAAGGCGTTCACTACACGAATCTGAAAGACGAGAGAAAACAGTCCGCTCAGGGTTTCATGGACAAGCCGAGCGTGTCGAAGCGTGTTCTGGTGTTTCTCTACCTGGCTCTCATTCCCAACTGTGTTCGTTCTGACTGTGGATCAGAATAATAACTCACACTTCACTTTCACAGAAATAATTTGCAGCAGAGTCCAAACTAAAGCAAAGAGAATGGATTAGCTACTGTAGCTAAACAGCCAGCTAACCAAACAAACAAATATTCATTACTTATTGTTTCACACATGACATGATTCTATTCCAACGGAAGTCATCACGTATTCCAAAAATGTCCTGAGACGTTTTGGTTTCTCTGTTCTGGTGGGTATCGGTGTTGCTTAACGTTGACAAAGACGTTGGCTGCCTAGATTCTTCACCAGTCCCATTCTGCAGCAACGTTTTGCATTACAGAAGACGAAAGCAGCTCGTGTGCTGCGCTGCTAACGTAGCAGATGGCAATTAACACTCTAGATTTCTAATATGCTCGTTTCTAACCGTTTCTTGTTCTTTCTGTTCTGATGAGCAGGTGAAACGACCTGCAGGACATAATGTAAACGTACAGTCGCTGGATCACTATATAGTAGATTCAAACAGTGTTTTAATATCAAACCTTCTACGTGAATCTGAAGACTGATATTTTATCCAGCAAACACGTTGATCGTGATTTCTTTGTATATTTTGAAAAATACTCTTTAACTTAGTAATTTGTCCCCCATCTTTAATCGCAAGACAGGCAGTGGCCGACAGATCTGATCGTCTGTGAGCTCTGCTTCTAATTCAACCGTCGGAGTGAAAAAAATCAGTCCACTGGATTACAGTGGACCCACCACTGCAGTTAGTTTACTTGAATTGTCGAATCTGCCTCGCAGATGGAAACACACCGCCGTGTGCAGATGAACAGGCAGCTATTTGGTTGGAAGTAGACCCTTCAACAGAAGGGGAAAGTCCAAAGTTATAATAACCCATAGACGGGTCTGTCATGATAATAGGACCCAGGCGGAAGTTCCCTTTAAACGTGAAACCATACCTGTGTCTGGATTCGGTTGAGGCCGCGGCACCAGAGCACATGGCCCCTCCTCAGCTCCATCTCAGCGTGGTCGATCTCATCCAGGTCGTCCATCTCTTCCAGTTCTTCCTCGGGAATCTCCTCCTGCTGGGTACCGTGACCCGCCGTCTTCAGGAACCTCAGCCAGCTAGTGGGGACACTGGACACCAGCTGAGAGCGGGACAGACACAAATATTACACATCTGTGACCTGAAAATGGAACTGAGGCCACCTGGGGGTTTGGTTTATTGTCTAATTCTAAGAACCAGGCCACTATTTCTAGTTCATTAAAGTATGTATATTTGATCAGACTTTGGTGAGAAGCCTCCCTGTTTTCTGATCCGCTTCCGTTTTAATTTGCTGATGTAAAATGTCTCACTTCTACTTTTATGTTTAAATGATTTTTTTTTCATTTATTTATTACCACTATTATTTTTTGTATCATTCTTATTGTGTTACTACTATGTGATTATTGTAGTCATGACTGATATTGTACATTTTAAAAGGGTTTGTTTTATGTTTTATTAACACACTCAGGCCTCTCTTGAAAATGAGATCTGGATCTCAGTGGGACTTGCCTGATTAAATAACAGTCTATATATATATATATATATATATATATAACTGACCACTGTTATAAGCCTTCTAGGAAAGGGAGGAATTATGCCCATCAACCTGCTGGAAGGTCTTTTCATGTGAAACCTCTGGAGGAGTGTTGCTCAGCAGCCTGTTGCTGGGTGCCACGTTCAGAGTAACTGCTGCACAAATAGCCTATAAAGTTAATCATTATTCAGCACTTTTGCTCCACAAATCGTATTGTTTCTTCACGGCAACCGATGTTGCACGTCATCCCTCCTCTTTCTCCCCTCTACTTTCAAAATAACAGCGTCTCACCTGTCCCCACAGGAGGCTGCCGAAGCCCAGGAAGATACACCACAGCCAATGCTCGATGCTCAGACTCACGCAGCTGAACGGTTTCCCACCAAACTGCACGATGATGACCTACAGGAGGAAAGAGAGACCACATCACACAGGGGGTCTATGATCACTTCACCCTGTGACCCTGGTCAGGTGTGACGAGGGCCCTGCCCCTCCCAGGTTACCTGTATGATGAAGGTTCCCAGGACGATGGAGCAGAAGATGGGGTTTTTGAAGACGCCCTCAAAGACGTTCCTCTCGCCGTGGATCTTGCGGGCATTGAGCTCGTTAAGGATCTGCATCAGGACAAACGTGTTGAACACGATGGTGTAGTGCTCAGAGGGCGGGGCGTGGAGGGGGGTGTTCCTGCCACTGTCAATGTCAAAGATCTTCTCACCTGTGAGAGGGAGGGGCAACGACTAGTGAGCAGGTGTAGACATCAACCCAATCCCTCCATGCTTTTACATGCACACATATACATATAATAATGAAATTAAGGTTTTGTTAAAAGGCATTTTAGGAGGACAATTAATGAATCATTAGTGCATTGTAATATAGTAAGATATATACGATGTTTTACTCCACGATTTGAGGGGGTTTAAGGGCAATTCTTTTAAACCAAATTCAAGAGGATTAGACTTCCCCTAATCAATATTCTTCTGTACAGCGGCCTGAATGAAAACAAGATATCAGCACATCCTTATCTGCATCTCAATGGACAGCAACTCCAGCTCATTTAAATGTGCTAAGATACAGAATTGTGTCGGTCTGCGGCTCTAAATTCAAACACACAGTGAGTCAGACCGTGATGCCGTGGTGCGTTCACTGACCAAGGAAGAGCAGGATGAAGATTACGGTCAACTGGTAGACGCCGTGGCCCAGGATGTTCTTCATCATGGTGCGGGAGATGAGCGGCTTATTCCGGCCGTACGGGTTCCTGAGCAGCAGCGCCTCTGTTGGCGGCTCGGTGGCGAGAGCCAGCGAAGCGAAGGTGTCCATGATGAGGTTGACCCACAACATCTGCACGGCTTTCAGAGGAGAGTCCTGGAAACGCAGACACACACACACACACACATAGACAGATCTCCGGTCAGTGTCTGTCAGCAGAAAAAGAGACGTGCAGTCTGGTGTTGCTCATGAGGCAAGACTCTCAAAAGCCACATTGTTCCCAAAGAACATGGTGGTTTAGCCGCCATTGTTATGTGACTATGTGAATGTGGGGGTAAATAAGAGGCTTTCAGTAAAAGTGCCATATAAATGAAGTCCATTTACTAATATCTATTCATTAATTTGAAGACACTAGTATTTTTACTATAATAGAAACCCGAAAACCTGGTTTCAAATAATTTCTCTATAACACTCTATGACACTCAAATCTGAATCTCGCTGGTCTGAACTGCCCATGTCATGACAAAGCCTCGAAGCCAGGAACCACCTGGGGGTTCTGGCTGTAGGGACGGAAACATCTGACAACACAAATGAATCCCAGCATCGATGAAAGCTTCTTTGACAGTCACCACTGTCAGCTGGACTGGACTATTAGACTGTCAAACGTCAATATAGGCGGCAGCAGCAGCGTCGGGTGGCTCTGACCTGGGTGATGCAGGCTCCGGTGAAGGCCACGATGACGGCGACCACGTTGACGGTGAGCTGGAACTGCAGGAACTTGGAGATGCTGTCGTAGACGTTCCTGCCCCACATCACAGCCTTCACGATGCTGCTGAAGTTATCGTCTGTCAGGATGATGTCAGACGCCTCCTTCGCCACGTCTGTCCCTGCGATGCCCTGCAGAACACAGCGTATAGGTCAGCTGACCCCGTATGTGAGCCTAGGTTGGTCCACAGGGGGGTTCAGGACTCGTCTTCTTCCTGTCAGTCTACATGTGAAGGATTCTGATGACTGAAGAACATGATCAATCTGAACTGATAGAACAATCAAGTGTTTGTCTTTAACCTCCAAGCTACTCTGCATCACCGTTTTATAAACACACTCAAAACGGTCTTAAATGTTACAAAGTTAACTAGAAGCAACAGTTTGATGACATCGGAAACAATTGTTACCATGGCGAAGCCAACATCCGCTTTCTTGAGGGCGGGACCGTCGTTTGTTCCGTCTCCCGTTACCGCGACAACCTGCCTCTGCTCCAGCACAGTGCTGTCGATGATACCTGAGATGACGACAGACAGACAGCTGAGACACACTTATGGACCAAATGAGGATCTGAGGTGTATCCTGACTCTGACCGCCTTTAAAATCAGCATGTTTTTCTCTGCTGGCTGTATATATTGTGCTGTATAAATACATGTGGCTTTGCGTTGACTAACCCCTGCATCTAATCTGACTACGAAGTGCGTCTAACCTTTGACCAGAGTGTGTTTGTCAGTCGGAGACGATCTGGCGAGGACTCTCAGCTTTGGCCAAATCTTATCAATACGCTCCTGTTGAATCTGCAGAGGAAGAGAAAAGACAAAAATATGGAGCTTAAGGTGCAACACATTCATTTCAATCAGTTTATCAGACTAAATGTCATGGTTGTGGGATTTACTGTGGTGTGATTTTCTCTGTTTGTCCTCTGTGTCTCCGGTGTTGGCGTTAACCTGCCGGTCCTCATAACGCCCACCTGTCTCCCATCTCATTCATCAACCACTGCATATCTACCCTGGTCTTCCAGACAACCAGCGCCAGATTGTTGCCTCTGCTCAAGTGGTAGATATCCCTTAGTTGATCTCTCATGATCATATGCCTGTTTTCTTGCTTCATGCTTAGTGATTTATTCTTTCTCTCTCTTCTCCAGTGATTACCTCGAATCTCTCTCACTCGCCTGCTGGTCTGCCTCGCCTCCCCGGGACCTGACGCCAGGCACTACACTCCCTCCTCTACTCCGTCACGGTATCCGGGTTGGATATCAGTCTCGCCTGACTCCAGCCTTGGCCCCTCGGCGTCTCAGCGGAAAATAAACTGTTTATTTCCTACCCGACTTTTCCTCTGTCTGCTCTTGGGTCCACACCACCACTCATCATAACACTAAAGTGCTGTTAGTGTCCTCTGAAGCAGTGGCAGATGGGGCACCCAAGCGGTTACAAGGGAATCAGAGGTGTTGCAAGAAAATCTCCAGGGCAGAAATTTCCAAGGCATTTGGTGTCCCCTACCATCTTTCCCTCAAGAGGCCTTTTGCCTTTTACCAGGCCGCCATTGTAAATAAGAATTAAGGTTAAATAAATATAAAAATGACAAGTCTGCTACAAAAAAAATCTATTTTCCAGATGTTTCAGGATCTGTAGAATATTACCTTTCAGGCACCTGAAACAGTGAGCAGGAAAATCGCTCGCGACAGCTCAAGAATCAATGAAAATGTCACGGGGTCATTCAAGTTAGAGTGTTATATTGAAAAAGGACTTGAGGTCTGGTTTTTTGGTCCGGTCTGTGGTTGTCTGACCTCTCCCAGCTCGTTGCGTATCCGCTGGTTGAACTCTTTGCCCTCCATACACAGGAAGTCGTCTCCAGGTTGCAGGATGCCACATTTGCTGGCAATGGCCCGGGCAGTATTGATGTTGTCTCCAGTCACCATGCGGACAGTGATCCCGGCCCTCTGGCACTTTCTGATGGCTTCTGGTACCTGATGACAACAACAGAAGAAAAAAAACGAGAGCTA
>JAVQJF010087211.1:0-14862 GCA_036023855.1 Gadopsis marmoratus
GTGTTGATGAGCGACTTTGACAAGGAACCAAACTGTGACGCTGGACGACTGGGTCAGAGCATCTCCAACACTGCAGCTCTTGTGGGGTGTTCTGGTCTGCAGGGGGCAGCACCTACCAGAAGTGGTCCAACGAAGGAGAACCAGCTGAACCGGAGACAGGGTCATGGGGGGCCAAGGCTCATTGAAGGCTGGACCGTGTGGTCCGATCCAACAGAAGAGCTTCTGGAGCTCAAACTGCTGAAACAGTGATGCTGGTTCTGATAGAAAGGAGTCAGAACTCAGAGCATCACAGCTTGTTGGACCGGTCAGGGTGCCCTGCTGTCTGGATGTTACGGCTGATCGCTGTATAACATTAGTTTATCTGTTTTTAGATAACAGATGCTTGTTGCTATGGGGACACTCTGGGCGTCATGCTGTCTGGATGTTACGGCTGATCGCTGTATGTATATATGTATACATACATACATACATACATACATACATATGTGTGTATATATACTGCAGATTCCCCAGACTTGATTATTTTTACATTACACCTGATTATCCTTTTGAAATACACTGAATACTGTGTTTAGGTTGAACACCTTTACAAACTGAAAACATACTGAGATCTGCTCAGACCTCCTCCAAATGTTGTCTGACTGATCAGATCTGCTGAAGAGACGTCCATATGCAGATCACATTGTTAACACCAGGTGGAGCCAGAGTCAGTGCTCATCGCCTGAACATTTGTATTATTTTGCTGTTTTCAAACATGCGTTCAAATGTCTGAGTGGGTCATGATGTCAGAGCGTCTCTCAGGTCCTGAAGGGTCCAGTCCAGATCCTGCACCGACCTGAGACCTGACAGTCCCTCAGTGCTGTGTTGCTGTTACCTTGAGGCTGTTGCTCTTGCCCATCCTCAGACAGCCCATCCACATATCCGTCAGCAGCATCTGGCTGCAGGTGTGTGCGATGAAGTCTCGGTGTTTGGCAGCGACGGCCAGCTTCAGACAGGTGGAGTTACTCCAGTTCTTCAGTTCATACGTCAGCAGCTTCATGGCCACCTGCTCGTCATGTTTGTACGACTGATCCAGAAGCTCGTAGGCCAGCTCACCAAACTCCCTACACAGAAACCACACTCAGTCTACAGACACAGCACCCCCCCCAGGACCGGGACTCAGGTTCTGTAGGACTCACTTGGAGTTGTTCTCCAGGTCCTGGTAGATGTCGTCCACCAGCTCGCTCTGGGAAGACTCGTGGGCCATGGCTTTGTAGAGTTTACAGGCCACCAGAGCTTTGGCCATGGCCTCCTCCCCCCGCTGCCACAGGAACAGTGCCATCTTCTGGCGCTTCATCAGCACAGCCCACACCATCAGCTCATGGAAGGGAAACTGAAACCTGCTGACCTCAGGGTCATCCATGTCGATGTCCACCTCCTCCTCATTCTTCTTACTCTTCTTTCCTTTCCCCTTGGGACGGGGCTCGTCATCCTGCAGGAACCACATGTACCAGTCCACGTGTCACACACTAAATCCACCATCAAATCCCAAATATTCAAAATCAAATCTCAAACAAACAAACCTCCATTCCAAGAAGTTTCAAAGCTTTAGGCTGTAAGAGACAATAAGACAAGTTTATTATTGACGTACTAATATTAGAGCCACGTGATATTTCAGCCACCTTATTAGCCCATCTGTTGATCCTGGTCCCTCTTTTATAGTGTTTATTACAACCGAAGCTTGTTTCCTTTGTGTATCAGGTTACGTCACAGATGTTTCACACATTTTTTGGGAGGTCAATAAATATGAAATATGTTTTCTCTAACGTTCTCTGATATTTATTGTGACCATGCAAATTCCCTGGATGTGAAAATCTACTTGGCTCAAATTAGAAGGTTTGGTTGGCGCTCTTCTCTCTGTGCTGCCATCTAGTGGATTACTGTAAAATATATTATATTGACGTTGAGGACACGAACTGAATGAAGGGTGATGAAACCCAGTGAACAGCATGTGGCTGCAGTGTGTCTGTGTAACATCTTTAGTGGAGGTGTTCTCACTCGTTTGAGGCCGTACAGGTTGTTGTAAAGCGTCCTGAAACTCTTCCTGGTGTATTTGCAGCGGTAAGCTCCTCCCATCAGGAACTCCAGCACCAGGCCGATATCAATCAACGTGATCTGGTAATCTGGAGGAAGATTCCCCTGGAACACAAATCAATTCTTTTGGTCGGCTGTCACATGTTCTACTATTCCCTCTCTCGCTGTCAAACAGAGAAATAATCTGAAGATCCAGTTTCACTACTGCACACAGAACCAGCTACACATAGTACACCTGCCCCCTCTCCCTCTGTATGCACTCAGATTTGTGTATTTCCTTGTAGTTGAACTTCAGTCTGATTTGCTGCTAATAATAGTGGAGTAATAGTGACGTTGTGTTTGAAGTGTAAATGGGTCAGTTTGACAGCAGCATGTAAACAGGGCTCAGAATGGAGACTCCAGGCCACAGTAGATCTCTCTGGATCACAGATAAAACCACAACGCTCACCTTTTTCACATCTCTGACCACAAAGTGCAGCGTGTTGGCCGGACCCAACTTCTGCAAACAGGACACAAAGAGGAAAATAACTATTCACTAATAAACACTGAGACGGGGTTCAGACGACCATGACAAACCTGGAAAAGTCATGGAATTTGAAAATAGGGCTTTTGAAAATCAGAACAGTTTTTGAAAATATCATGGAAAATATTTTTAATCCAACTATTACACACACGCATATATAGCTATAGATATATAGATATAGATAGATATATATAGATCTAGGTAGATATATAGATATAGATATAGATATGAATATAGATATGATATATACATATAGATATATACATATATATATATGTGTAGATAAATGTATAGATATAGATATATATACATATATATAAATATAGATATATAGATATTTATAGATATACAGATATATCTATATATATCATTATAAACACAAAAATGACAGAAGGTTGGTGATGAAACGGTGTGAAGTCGGATCAAAGAGCAGCTGCTCGCAGAGCGATGACAGACGCGTCTGTTGTAATTGATCCTGTTTCACAGTGTGAACATGAAGAAGCAGCTGGTGACACACAGACGGCAGCAGAGAGCTTCTTCACCTCACATGCTGTTTTAAGAGCCTTTTTGAGTGAAGCAGATAAAGATTAGCGCGGCAGTGATATAACACAAGGTGAAGTGGATCACTGATGGATGTTAAGCTGCAGATAAACATGAGAATATAGAGGTTAAAGGCTTTAACAAGCAGAAAGCTTTTGTTTCATAACTCATCTTCAGAATGAGTTCGTATGGTTTAAACCTCAGCAGCCCCTCATCCACACACACCAAACCAAGCCAGCTACACGTGTGGAACATATCAATTATTCAGAATAATGTAGAGATATTCTCAGTCACTCAGAATAAAGTCAGTCCACAGTTTCAGGCTCAGCTGCTGCACAGATCTGCTGACAACTGTAAAACATACAGAAGGACAAACTCTGGCTCCTCCTTAGAGGAGACACACTGTCTTAACACAATAATCATGCACACATGTACATAGGCTACACGGTATACTGTGTGTATATATATATATACACGCATACATACAAGCTTCCAAACTACCTCACTTGTCATCTAAATCCAGCAAACACAGTAAAAGATCCAGTAACTAGTTAACCTGAGACATGCAGCACTGATGCTGGCAGCTTTCAGGTGTTATACAACTTTTAAATGGAACGATCTGCAAACTGAACTTAAACTGCAGTGTTACATTCCCCATGGTGATTAAGTGCAGATTAAATAAAATAAAAAGTATATATGTGTGTGTGTATACAGTATGTGTGTATATGTGTGCGTATTACTGGGGCATGTCCTCAGTGTCCTCAGTGTCCTCAGTGTCCTCAGTTGTCCTCTCCTTCCAAATTCCTGGGTGTTCACCTGAACAATAACCTGGACTGGACAGACAACTCTAACACACTGTACAGAAAAGGACAGAGTAGACTGTATCTCCTAAGGAGACTCAGGTCTTTTGGAGTGCAGGGGACACTGCTGAGGACCATCTTTGACTCTGTGGTGGCATCAGCCATCTATTATGGTGTGGTCTTCTGGGGCAGCAGCATCTGGACTGCTGACAGGAAGAGACTGAACAAGCTGGATAAGAAGGCCAGCTCTGTCCTGGGACGCCCCCTCCATCCGGTGGAGGTGGTGACGGAGAGGAGAATGGTGGCTAAGCTACCATCTCTGATGGAGACACGTCCCACCTGCATGTTAACATCACTGGGCAGCTCCTTCAGCGACAGGCTGCTTCACCTGCAGTGTGTGACGGAGAGATTCTGCAGGTCCTTCCTTCCTGCTGCTGTCAGGCTTTACAACCAGCAGCCCACACAGCCAGAACTGAGACCTGATAACTCACACCATGTGTAATACTGATATTCATATGTGCAATAATGTAAATTCAGTAGTTCTTTTGTGTATATATATATAATTTTTATTTATTTTCTATATATATATGATTTTTATTTTTTACTTTCTATTGTTTGCATGCTACACTTATGCTACACATGCTATCTATTAATCTGTTTTACTCTTATCACCTTTGCTGCTGTAGCACCACAATTTCCCCACGAGGGACTAATAAAGGTTTATCTGGTCTTGCAGCTGCGAGTGTGGAACTCCAGGTGCTGCATCAGTTCGTGGTGCTACACTGAGGCTGCATGTTGGCTCAGGCGTGTCTCACCGTGTTGTAGAGCTCCTCCAGACGAGGAATCGTCAGGAAGTGATGGATGTTGACGCCGTTCTCAATCAGCAGCTTGACAAAGTCCACCCTGTCCAGCACCAGAGCGTCCATCATGGCCTGTTCCAGAGAGTTCACCTGTCGCAGCATCATCATCATCTTCATTACCTCCCAATAGTCACCCGACTAACTGCAACAACTACTAACAACCACAAGGCTCAAAGTATTTTGTTAACACAAATCCTCACTCAGAAATGCAGCTGAGAAGCAGTGAGTTCAGTGGTTCAGGTCAGCTGGAGACATGGTCTGCATGAAACTAGCTGATGGTTATGTTTAACAGTTAGAACAGTTTGTTCCAGCTTAGCTTGTTCCAGGTTAGTTGACAGCTGACAGCAGTCTTTCTTTGCAGCCGAGTGGTTTTTCAACTTTGGTAAAATCTTTGCTTGGAGGAACGAGCTCCTTCCTGCCACGTTAACCTTCATCATTAGTTTGTTCATTTGTTGACTTTCCATTTAGCAGCTTAAACATTTCATTTCAGGTTGTTAGCTTCAGTGTTTCTGCAGCTGTGGCAGCGTCTTTACTGCTAATGAGGACTAACATGTATGTGGACTTAACATAGCAAGTTCTGGCTGTGTGTCATTCAGCTGTTATTGGTGATAATAAACCACATTGTGATTTTTTATGTACAGTACAAATACATATTTGTTTTTCTTTGACAAGAGTTGATCCTATTGGTGGTCATTATGGATCATCATGTCTGTTTTCTTCCAGTGTCTCCAGTCTCTTACCCAGTTGAGCAGCTCCAGTTTCCTGGGGTCGGTCTCCTCAGGTGCTTCAGGTTTGGTTTTGCCTCCTTTCCCTTTCTTCCCCCTGGCTTTCCCTTTGCCCCCTGCTCCTCCTCCTCCTCCTCCTGCTCCTCCTCCTCCTGCTGCTCGCTGGGCTGCCGGACTTTTAGGCCGGTCGGTGGGTGACGTGCTGACAGGCTGCAGAAGCCACCAGACAGTCAGTGACAGACACATACACACTGATGCTTCTGTAGGAAGAATGATGTTTGCAGACAGAGTTTATAGAAAGCCACAGTGTTTGTGGACAGAAAGACTTTGTAGAAGCCAAGGCAACGTGAACTCTGCGGTCACCCCGGCATTTAAAACAGCTACATTTGAAATTCCCTTTTGGCAACCGGCTCACCGACCTGTCACCAAGACTCCTGAACCACGAAATCCAGAAGGATGTTTGGATGAACGTGAGAAAAACACAGAATGTACTTTAGGGTTCAGGATTGATGGAGGTCTTTAAATATTGAATAAGTCAACGCTGACTTGAAACACAAGACAGGATGTGTTGAACCAGAACCACCATCTTTCCTGAACCCCTGGAAGCCTTTTATGAAGTTGGTCTCTGATTGCTGTTATTAATCCATAAACATGTTCTTTTCTACCGCTGAGCGGTTTGAAGTGGGCGGGGCTCAGCTTTGAAAATGGTGACATCAGGCGTTTTCAATCAGATTCTGATGACAGTCCTGAGGAAGCAGCAGAGAACCACCTGAACATGTGATTTTACTTTGGTGGTTGTTGATGTCGCAGAAAAAATAAGCTGAAGCGTTCAGATGCTTGAACCAAATGTTTCAGTGTCTGAACTTACCAACGGGCAGGACTCAGGATGTGGACCTCGCTCCACCCTTCTGTGTGATACAAGATCCTAACATGCTTATAGTGGAAAGGATCCAGACCCTAATTATGTTTCCTACCAAACATATTCTGCAAGAACAGTTAGTGGTTGTTAGAGGGCAGGATTCAGAACACCTCCATGTTCCTCCGGCAGGACGAACATGAAGACAGATGAGTGAACTCACAGGCCAGTGGAGTCCATTCACAAAGATCTGACTGCGAGCGATGTCCACTCTGTTCCAGGCCAGAGCCAAACTCAGCTGATCAGACGCCGAGGCATTCGTACCTGAAACCACATCAACCAACAGACCAGGTGTTCATTCACTCACTGCCTGCACCCCGAAACCTCTAGTCACTAACAAGATGTTCAACAGGAAGTCAAGAGGCTGTTATGTGATGAGAGGGATTTTCAGGTGTTGTGTTACCTTTGAGAAGAGCTGTGAGGATGGACATCTCAATGTCCTGCTGTCCCTCCGAGCCCATCCTGAACACTGTGATCTACACAGACTTAACACATTATATACTGTATATCACACAATATACATATACAGTAAATATATATATATGTATGATATCCATCTGCCTCAGAGATCAAAGTGTATCTGAGGATAAAAGTGTAACAGACTGTTTCGTCTCCGCCAGACAAGATAAGATGAAAGGTGGAAGAAAGAATGAGAACGAGTAAGAAGAAGGGGAAGAAAATCAAAGTGAAGAGAGAAGCAGAAATACAGTGAAGTCCTATGAACATGGATGGACAAAGATGATAAGACCCGCTGAGGTGGGGGTTCTAGAAGAACTCAGGTCCACATATGAAGCAGACTGAAGGTCTGCAGCCATGCTAGCAGCTCCGTGAGGCTGTGCATTATATGTAGAATATGTCCCGTGTGATGGACTGATTCTACCTCCAGCTATCACTGTCCTCTGAGCTCTCTTGGTCTCTTTTCATCTGTGTGAGAAACACGTGAACCTGCAGCGTTTTAATCTGACAGCAAATCATTTGAAGTGAACTGATGTGATTTTATTCCACCTGATGGGCAGTCTGCTGCTGCAGCTGCCGTCAGGAAGAAGCAGAGGATTGTGGGATTAAATAAATGGCCACAGAACAATCTCCATTAAGCAGTGCAGTTTTTGGTCAAAGGTAAAACCTTTGTCATCATGTTAATGTCCCAACTACTGCTGGCTTTACACAGTGAGAGGTGGAGGTCAGCCTGTGATCCCGTTCCATGTCTTACAGTGTGTCTGTCGCCCCGGGTTGGCTTCATTAACCACTGAAGCATCAGTGCTGTTGCCGTGGTTACCTGCATGTCCAGTTTCAGACAGCCCTGAATTAACTCCATTTCAAATCATGATTAGTTTCCGTTACACAGCTGAGGGATACAGTCGTGTTATTTAGGAGAATATCAACTGTAGCTGAACATACAGATGATACTTTGGAATCACATTTTTTATCCAAAGAACATGTAGAGGTTTGCTGGTGCATCCGGCACCAGTAACCAGAGACAGTCACCAAGAAGGCAGGGCGGCCTGAGAGCAGCTCAGCTCTCACTTTACTCTTTCAGATGATTTAATCTGTGCAGTGAAGTGGAAGCATTCTGTCTGTTTCAGGAGCATCTCACGGCACCACCCACCACACGGACAGAATAAAGCTGATTAGTCAGAATCCAAGTGTCAATCATTCAAACTGGTGTTTGTGATCCATCAATGGAACATTTCAAATGAGAATCAGACTGAGGAGAAACACTTTAAACACTGTCGCAGGGTTTAAACTGATGAAACTCATTTAATCTCCCAGAAATGACACTTATATACACAATAAGGAATATAAAACACTGTGTTCTGGTTCTGGTCAGAACCTCACAGCTGTGTGTTCATGTTAGACAAATATCCTGGTCTGGTTTAATCCAGAAACTGAAAGTCTGCAGTGACTCCAGACGTTGTTAAACTGAAACCATCCTCATTCACCCGAAAACACGTTTCCTCTGAACCGCACCAGGGGGAGCCGGCGGCTCTGACCGCAGCATCCTGTAGTTCAGACGGAGTTGGTTACTGATGATGTGTTCAGCATGAGTTCAGTGTGAAAGATGAATAACGACACACAGGACAGGTGATGAGCGAACACAGCAGTTTTATTGTCGCACGGATGGAAAATGGATTGAATGAACACAATGATGCGTGAGACAGGAAGTCAGGACCGGGTGATGAAGTGTCTGACCTACCAGCGCTCTCTTCTTCATGCACTCCATCACCATGAGGAAGATCTGCTGCGCCTGGCTGCGGCTGTAGTTGAAGGTTTTCTGGATGGTGACCAGCAGCTGATCTCTGACGCTGTCACTCACCAGCCTGTTGACAGAAACACCGGCTGTCAGGCGACGCTCTCCAGGTGGAGGCCTGAACAGTCCGGACAAGTCTGTCCAGGGACTGAATGTGGTAGAACTGATGCTTTGTAGAGCGTTGACACACGTTTACACATCGACTACGTTAAAAGTCCAAACTTTGGTCTCTAACCTGCAAAGATGCTGAGACATTTACAGAAACCTGCAGAGGAGTCAGCCGTCTGCTCGCTGTGATGATCTTCCTCCAGTTGGCTTAAAGCTGAGTCTCAGGTCTAACTCACAGTGGTGAGTCTGGACCTTCACAGCACGTCACACCTCGTACCTCAGACTAAAAGCATCTATCAGGGATCTAAGAGTAGGTACAAGGTACAGCACCTTGTACTGGTTTGTGTACGTTTCTGTGTGAACAAGTGGGCCTGCTCTGACTGACCTGAAGCCAGGTGAACCAGGTGGCCTGTGGACGTTCAAACTGTGATGCATCATGAAGGAGACGTTTACTCTGAGAACACAAGAACTTTGGATTGAATGTTGGATTATAAATCTTTGGATGCTACTCACCCGTCTTCCCCGCAGTGTCTGTGCGCAAAGGAAATGATGTCGGAGGCGCGGCCGCTGCCGTCGCAGACAACGACAGGGACCGGGGGCTCCTCCTTCAGACTCTCCAACACGATGGAGATGACGTTAGGACCCCCCTCTAGGATCAGACACACCACAGGGACACCCTGACCCAGACCTGACACACACAGAAAGCACACTCACTGTATCTGAAACAGGTCTCGACAGACCACCACGAGCTGCAAGGCAGGGGTCAACTGCAGGAATTATATGTTTATGTGTTTATTGATCAGGTGTAGAAACAAACATGTAAAAAGGTTGTTTTAGCAGCAGTTAGCATTGGAGCTATTTGTTGACCAACAACCACGTGCATCATCTCTAAAGTCCTGAACCCATGGTGGAGATGATGGTTTCAACTCTGTCTGAACTCAACTAAAGTAGCGGACAGGATGCTGACTAGCTGGTTAGCTAACAACATACAACATGTGAATCAGACAGACTTGGAGTTGGTGGAGAAGGGATGTTCTCTCTTTTGATGGACAGTTTCTCCCCACTCCCGACTTGGTGCTAAGCTAGGCTAACAGTTTTCCCCCACTCCCAGCCCTAGTGCTAAGCTAGGCTAACAGTTTCACCCTGCTCCGATTCTTGGTGCTAAGCTAGGCTAACAGTTTCCCCCCACTCCCAGCCCTAGTGCTAAGCTAGGCTAACAGTTTCACCCCGCTCCGATTCTTGGTGCTAAGCTAGGCTAACAGTTTCCCCCCACTCCCAGCCCTAGTGCTAAGCTAGGCTAACAGTTTCACCCCACTCCGATTCTTGGTGCTAAGCTAGGCTAACAGTTTCCCGCCACTCCCAGCCCTAGTGCTAAGCTAGGCTAACAGTTTCACCCCACTCCCAGCCTTGGTGCTAAGCCAGGTCTGGGTTCTCCTGTGGTTGAAGTGAGAGGTGACGGCTGAGACTCCCTTTGCTGTCCTTGCCTTACAGACAGCTCCAGGCATAGGATGACAAAGGGAAACCCACAGGTCACATGATTAGTCACATGGACACAGCAGGTAGGACTGATGAGTGTCTTATGTTTCCAGCAGCTAAAAGCTACAAGTTACAACTCACTTTTACAAATCATCTGAGGCGCTCAAAGAAGTGAAAAATAACATTTTAAACATTAAAGTTGACCTGCAATGGTTTTTCACCTCCAGGTGTTTCCAGGTGTTGGGGAGAACTACAGCATATGTTTAAAAGTGGTAGAAAACCTTTAGTCTGATAAATTTCCTCGAGTGATGTCAACAGTCTGCTGCAGGCTACATTAGTCGCTACTAGCATAACACACCACAATCTCACACACAACTGTCAGAGAGAGAGTTGCATTGTGGGTAACGTAGGCACAAGGTTTTGACAAAGAAGAAGAATGGGTAGAATGAAAAAGACGATATCTCTGATTTTTCCTGCATTGATTTTATCTTTTTTTTATTGAAACCGTCCATCACGAGTCTGACAGAGTTACAGGAGTTATGGATGGATGTCGAGGACTTTGAACAGCAACATCCCTTTAAAAAACACACAGAACAGTTTTCATAGGACATACTTTCTAGTGAAGATATATCTAGCCCCAACAAAAACTACATGTGTATTATTACATGTTGTTATATTGTGGTGGGGGCAGAATCAGATAAACAGGTAAAAAGAAATGGATTGGACTGGATGGAAACCACCAGAGGGAGGAGAGAAAACGTGGTTTGGGTGAACTGGACCTTTAAACTGGCCATACACTGTCTGAGGAAACTGAGTGCTGAGGGCAGCAGTGATTGGTTGTTGGAGTAGGTCACATGCCACAGGTGTGCGACTCACGTGTGTTGATCTTCTGCAGGGCGATGTGTTTCTCCAGCTGCCGGCGGAGTCGGACCTCAGCTCCGTACTTCCCGTTGGTCCCATTATCGGCCAGGATGAAGTGGGAGTGGCTGCTGTTCAGGACTGACAGCTTGCTGAGCGGGTTGGACATGGTCTGGTAGGGCCGAGTCACCTGGAACACACACACGTGATTGGTCCAATCAGAGGTGGGAGGAGTCATAACAATAACTTCCCACTAAATCCGCTTTCCTGAGTCAGTCAATTGATCCTGGTCTCAGTGTGTAGTGTTCATTAGAAGGTTCTGTGGGAGTCTAGTGATCTGTGCTGGTACTGCAGGGGTCTGGTTTTTAAAATGAACAATAACCCATTAAGCAGTGTTTGCCCTCAACAACCTTCATCACACAACATCTTACATCTCTCCCGATGAGGTCCTCCTTGTTCTCGATGATGCCCCACGGCGTGATGCCGATAGCGCAAACATTTCCTCTAGACTTTGACGAATGGTCTTTCAGAGCGTCTCCAACATGGCGGATCACTCCTGAAATAGAGGACAGAGGACAATCAGTTAATGTTTGATATGATTTTTACTGGCTGGTCAGGCGTCAGGTGAAAATCATTCTCTGCTAACTGATTAACACTCAGCTTGTCTTTTAACTTGAACTGGAACTGTTATCGTCATAGCATTTGTTCAGTTAGCATTAGCAGCTGCTAACCAAAGTAATGAATCAGTGTTTCACTCATAATTACTGAATCATGACATAATTGATCATTATGTTGCACAGGTGAACGTTGTTGATCTGATGCTGGTTCTGTTTTAAAGTGAAAAACTAAAAAGACTGTCAAAGGTGTCGTCAGTAGCACTGTAACATCTTTAACTCGGCCCTTTCACACCTGGGTCTGGACTTTCAGACTTTTCAGTTTGATCCAAACCAAAATTGCAGGCGTGAAACCTCCCCGGGACCACAGTCTGGACCAAACAGTCTGGGATCAAACTGAACTGTGGTTCAGTTCATTACTAGTGTGAAAACATTTATTTGGATGGTTCGGACCAGTTACAGAAAGGAGAGGAGGAGTCCAAATGTTTAATTGGAATTATTGTTATTGAATGAAACAAAATGGATCTGTTGATTCATTTTTCTCCATTCATTCAAACTGTGATAGAAGGCGACCTACGCCAACGTCAGACGCACAGCGACTACAAACCAATCATCTGCAAGAATAGAGCAGCAGCTCACATAGAGTAGGTGGTGGTTACAAGACAGAGGGAATTCACCTGCAGCTCGATGTAGCATACTGTGTGACTGTGAAACCGAATCTAACCGATGAAACGCATCAATGGAACAAAAACATGAACCTGACAGCGAAAAGCTGTTAGCCGATGTCACATCACTGTGCTTCTCTTTGTCTGAGTGAGATGTAACACACATTACTTCTCCTTTGTTTGATCTGTATGAAGAGTGAAAAGTAAAACCCAGTTTGTGACCGGGTGTGTTGTACCAGTGCTAACTCCGCCGGTGAAGATCCAGGCTCCAGTGGTCACGGCTGCTTTGATCAGTCCTTTCCCAAAAACCTGCTTCAGTTTGGGGGGCAGATCGAAGTTCTGCAGGCCTCCGTGGACAGAGATTAGCAACGTAGGAAGCTCCAACTGCCAGTCCTTTACCATCAGGTGGAGCAGGTGGTCTGGTTTAGAGTCATAGGAGACCCGGATATACTGCAGGAGGGGGAGGAGGAGGAACTGTTACTGGTCCACTGGTGCAGCAGGAGTTTGTGTTGTTGAAACATTGAATAATAATGAATAATAATAATGAATAATACTATTAAATATTAATGTGTTATTTAGCACCATGGCCTTATTGATGTGTCCTCCTCCCTGAAACTCGATGACTCCATAGGCGTCGGTGGGGGAGGTCTGGGTGTGTTTCAGGGGGTTCCATCTCTCTGCAAGCTGGACCTCCAGCTGGACCAGAGGGGCCCCCTCCTCTCTGGCCCCCGGAGGGACGAAGGTGTGCTGCGTCACCAGCTGCCCACAGCGGCACCTGAACAACAACAACAATACAACAAACACAGTTTCTACTTTAATTAAAGTGTGACGGCAGGAAGCAAGAAACAGTGGAGGTGTGTCGGTACCTGCTGGTGTCTTTGCTGGGAATAATCTGGATACATTCCCTCTTCTGGAAAATTCTCTCAATCCATGCTCTCTGAATCTGAAGAGAAACAGGAAGTAAACATCAGCTCTTCTAACACTGCTGCTTCTCTTTCTTTTCACTCTGAAACTCAGACACACAAACTGAAGTGACTGATCAAACAAACATTCAGCATAATGATGCACAGCAGCAGCTCCGTCAACGTGGAAGTCATTAACATCAATTATGTCAAGCTGTTCATGTCTGAATGTATCTGGCTAATTACTGGCAGAGTGGAGCTTTTGATTTCTTTATGTATCAAATCCTCTTATCCTCCAACCTGATCCTGCTGCCGAAACACAGAGCTGGCCTTTAAATCTGTTTCCTGTGTGTATCAGTCCATACAGCACTAACGAATCTGTGTGTTACTGTGTCTCTGTGATTCACTGAAGCACTTTGGAAAATTTGTGCACTCCAGATGATGGAGGATTAATATCTGGACATCACGCAAGTCTCAGTTTTATTGTCTTTTCCACATGAACAACGAACAACCACCACCACCATCACCATCATCATCACCATCACCATCATTATCACCATGCTGAGGTGAATCGTCCAATTTGCTGACATCATTCACACTCACACATTCTAACTCAACCAGAGGAAACACTGATGTAGAAACAAACTAACATTTTTGACTGTTTGTGAAGAATTTTAAGACTCTTTTCTGGCATCATTTAGACTCAGACCTTCTGGATATCAAAGTTTCAAACTCCCCACAAACTTCTGAGATGCATCATCTTCAGAACATTCAGATGACTTATCCTGCAGCAACACCTCTTGTCTCCACCTGAAAGTCCAGACATCTTGCTCCATCCTGAGGACTGGGCAGCTCTGTGAGGGCCAAGGGGCTCCCTGAGGACAGGACTAAGGGACTCTGTGAGGACCATACTGAGTCACTCTTTGAGGACCAGTCGGCACTCTGAGGACTCAGCTGCTCTCTGAGGGCTCAGCTGCTTAAGGACCTTGCTCCTCTCTGAGGACCTTGCTCCTCTCTGATGACCGGGCTGCTCTCTGATGACCTTGCTCCTCTCTGATGACCTTGCTCCTCTCTGATGACCGGGCTGCTCTCTGAGGACCGGGCTCCTCTCTGATGACCTTGCTCCTCTCTGAGTACCGGGCTGCTCTCTGAGGACCGGGCTGCTCTCTGAGGACCGGCTGCTTTCTGATGACCTTGCTCCTCTCTGAGGACCTTGCTCCTCTCTGATGACCGGGCTGCTCTTTGAGGACCGGGCTCCTCTCTGAGGACCGGGCTGCTCTCTGAGGACCGGCTGCTTTCTCAGGACCGAGCTGCTCTCTGATGACCGAGCTCTGAGGACCGGGCTGCTCTCTGAGGACCTTGCTCCTCTCTGATGACCTTGCTCCTCTCTGAGGACCGGGCTGCTCTCTGAGGACCGGCTGCTTTCTCAGGACCGAGCTGCTCTCTGAGGACCTTGCTCCTCTCTGAGGACCAAGCTGCTCTCTGAGGACTGGGCTGCTCTCTGAGGACCGGGCTGCTCTCTGAGGACCGGGCTGCTCTCTGAGGACCGGCTGC
>JAVQJF010087214.1:0-17841 GCA_036023855.1 Gadopsis marmoratus
TCTGGGAGCAGATACCCCAGGACACCATCCGTCGTCTCATCAGGAGCCCCGACGTTGTCAGGCAGCATCAAGCAGGTGGAGGCCACACAAACTACTGAGGACCATGTTGAGTTGCTGCAATGACATTTCAGCTAAATGGACGAGCTGCTGCATCATGTTCTTTGATTTTCAGGGTGTCTTTGAATTCAGCCTCTGTAGGGTGATCATTTTCATTTCCATCAAACAATGTGGCATCTTTCATTCCCAACACATTATCCAGTCGATATTGGTGTAGATATCCTTCAGGATTCTTTTTTAAACATTGAGATGTGACGTGTTTTCAAAGTGTTCCTTTAATTTTGAGCAGTGTATATATACAGTACATGATAGCTTAGTGTTAGAAACTCCTCTGAATGTCAGCTCTAATCGAGCTCTCAGCTCAGGAAAGGTAGAACGCGCCATCACGGTTTGTATGCTAGTCATGCTAACGTAGCATCAGCGACGGAGACACTAGTCTGCTTCAGTAGCCATCGATTCAGAGATCCGAGTCACTGTCAGCTCCGGGTTCAATCATCAGGACAACAACAACAACACTGTTGGACAACATCCTGTGGACACGACGCCCAGAGTGCATTTCACCAGCAGACAGCCAATCACAGAGCTTCACCTTCTGCTGTTTCATGGTCAGACTTTTAGCTGTTCAAAGACACATTCTGGCTTCTTCTCCACACCAACAGCAGCAGAGGCTCATTGGTATTGTAGTTTTTACAGACAAAGAACCTGATTGTCAATAAACAAACTGGTGTTCAGAACATGAACCTGTGACGGCAGAAAAGCCTGATATATATATATATTAGTTACTGTGTATATACATAGTACATATATAGTAAATGTATACAGTAAATATATACTGCAAATACAGTGCATGTACTGCTGTTGTCCATATTTAAATCTAATTGTTCACACAACTGATTGATGAGCAGGAGAGTGTGTCTCCATGGAAACAACAGATGAAGCTGTGAGCACACGCACAATTCAATTTAGGTTTATTTCTATAGCACCACATTATAACAAAGTTCTCTCATAGCACTTGTTCATATAGAGCAGGTCTACACCGACTCCTTATTACAGAGACCCAACAATTCCACCATGAGCAGCACCAGGACACTTTGGCAAGAACCAGAACCAGAACCTCTCTCTCTCTGTCTGTCACTCAGTCTGGCGATGCACCCAGATAAGGTCCAGGTGGCGACAGGTCAGGTGGGTAAAGACCCATTCATCTGTATCTGGGACACCTACGCCATGCAGACAGTCTCCATCCTGAGAGACGCTCATACGCACGGAGTGGCCTGTCTGGCCTTCGACTCTGACGGACAGGTGAGACCACGCCCCCTCACGATGATGTCACTGGCATTTCCATTGTTTTTACTTTTGTTTCTTTCTTTCTCAACTCAATTATGACCTATCAATCAGTTTACAAGTGACAGCATTGTCCAATCCTGTGGTCTGAGTGTTTGTGGGGGGCGGAGCTACATGGATCTTACGTGGCTGTTGCATGACTGTTGGTTGTTTCTGTTTGCATAGCGGTTGGCTTCGGTTGGTCTGGATGCCAAGAACACGTTGTGCATTTGGGATTGGAGGAGAGGACGAGTCCTCGCCACGGCAACTGGACACTCAGACAGAGTACGACTCTTCATTCATTCACACGGACTCTGTTTGTAGCTGACGCACCGTCACTGAAGAGAATCGAATGTTTTCCTCTCACGGCCAACGCTGCAGAACTAAACTTGGCTTTGTTTCCTGCAGATCTTTGACGTGGCCTGGGATCCGTTTCAGTCCAGCCGTCTGGTCAGCTGTGGAGTCAAGCACATCAAGGTGAGGCAGGAGCTCCACGTTCGTTCCAGAGACACCATTTCACCCTGATGACTTCCTGTGATTGTTGATGCTTTTTCTGGTGGAATCATTGTGCAGGTGTATAACACATATAGTGTTTAAATAACCCAGACGAAGATATGTGATTGGACAGTAAAACTCTACATGAATCATTCATTGTGTGGTGTGTAGTTCTGGACTCTGTGTGGGAATGCTCTGACGCCGAAGAGAGGGATCTTTGGGAAGACGGGCGACCTGCAGACCATCCTGTGTGTTTCTGCAGCCAAAGACGAGCTGACGTACTCCGGAGCTCTGAACGGAGACGTTTACGTGTGGAGAGGAATCACTCTGATCAGGACTGTGCAGGCTGCACACGGGGTACATATACATACAGTATATACATATACACACTTAGATAAACCAGTGATGAAGTGAAATAAATATACACTTCTACTTCCTCTTCCACTTCCGGAAGGAAGTAGTTCCTCTACTTGGAAGAGGAAGTAGAAGAGGAAGTAGACTAGTCGCGGTGTCGCCGTGAAACAGGAAGTGGTTTATATCTGCATTGTACGTTTGTCCGAGAGGCACCAAATTTCACATATTTCACGATCGCCCCAGCCCGAAGCCATCTACATGTTAATTTCTTTCCGCGGTCATAGCGCCACCTAGTGACAACAGGAAGTTGCTGGCCCTATACTTTTAATCAATACTCCTAGCAGGTTAATTTGATCCCATGAAGAAAAAGTGTGTCAGAATTGTGACTTTAATCTCAGTACACTCCGGCCAGAGGTGGCAGTACCAAATTACACAGAGTGACAGACAAGTTCTGAGGCGGGGGCCTAGGGTCAAGCGGTTGCACTTCAGGCACACATAAAATTTCAGCTTTTTTTTGCTTTTTATCTTTCAGTGCCTTCTGTCGTGTTGCTTTCCGAGTATCCTGTTTCTGCTTGTCTGTTAAAGCACTTTGTAAACTCTGTTTTTTAAAGGTGCTATATAAATAAAGTTACTATTATTATTATAAACATGTGGGTCTGAGGGTTCTGATGGGAATGTGTTGTTTCTGTGTAACATGCTGTTCAGGCGGGGATCTTCAGCATGCACGCCTGTGAGGAAGGATTCGCCACGGGAGGGCGAGACGGCTGCATCCGACTGTGGGACGCCGACTTCAAACCCATCACCAAGATCGACCTGAGAGAGGCGGAGCAGGGATACAAAGGTCTGAACTGATCTGGGATCAGATCCACCGGCTGACACACCTGCCATCAGACTCCCGCTAGAGGGACCTCTGCTTTGGTTTTGGGTTCTGGCTTCGTTCATGGTGGGAAGCCAGCAGGGGATCATGTTGTGTCTCTGGTAACTCCTGCTCCTTAATAGGGAGGCCTGTATAAAAAGACATTTCACTCGTTACATCCGCTGATCAGTAATCTGATTTCTTTTTTAATAATAGTAACATAATGAGTAGTTAAAGTCGCACTGCTCAGGTTGTTGTGATGAGTCCTGGTTGTCTTGTGAGTTTGTATTTTCAACAGTAAACCAGTAATAAATTTAATGGACCTCTGAGTTACTGAAATGTCTGAATCGCCATCCATAACTGTGATACGTAGTGTAACGCTCTGGTATTATGGGTCAGGACCTGAGTTCTGGACCAGAGACCTGGACCTGAGCTCTGGACCTAAGTCAGCTTTGTGTACTGTTCCAGGTCTGTCGATCCGCAGTGTTTGCTGGAAGGCGGACCGAATCCTGGCGGGGACGCAGGACAGTGAGATCTTCGAGGTCATGGTACGAGACCGCGACAAACCAGTTCTGTTGATGCAGGGTCACAGTGAGGGCGAGCTGTGGGCACTCGACCTGCACCCCAAACAGCCGGTCGCCGTCACCGGGAGCGACGACCGCTCTGTCAGGTCAGTCTTACCCACCAACACCACCACCACCAGACTGCTGATCAGTCTACCTCTCACCTCTCCATCTGTCTGTCTCTCAGGCTGTGGAGTCTCCCTGACCACACTCTGCTGGCTCGCTGTAACATGGAGGAATCTGTCCGCAGTGTTTCCTTCAACAACGACGGCTCTCAACTTGCTTTGGGCATGAAGGACGGATCCTTCACCGTGCTGCGTGTCAGGTGACCACCGGAGGATTGTGTTGCTAGTAAACTGGTTCATCCATCTATGATATTACTCTGACGTAGCACCATAAATGTTTATTACCTCAAATGAAAAGCTAGTTTGCTGGTGGTTCGATCCCAGCTCCTCCTGCCCACATGTCGAAGTGTCCCTGGGCAAGTTGACTGAACCCCAAGTTGCCCCCGGTGGAGGCAGCATGGCAACTGTGTCCCCATCGGTGTGTGAATGTGAATGTGTGTTTGTCTGCCCTGTGATTGACTGGCGACCAGTCCAGGCTGTTCTCCCGCCTCTCGCCCAATGTTAGCGGCGATTGGCTCCAGCCCCCCCCCCCGTGACCCTTTTGGATAAGCGGTATAGATAATGAATGAAAGACAGACGAGATGAGCACTGTATCTAAACATTTCTTATTTCACCAAAGACTATAATGTCCGTTTTCTTCTGTTTGTTTGAAGGACGTTCAAGCTCATCCAATCGCTGATTTTGTTCAATCATCAGAATCTAGAGTTGAGGTTTTTTTTATTTAACCTTCATTTAATCAGGAAATCCTCAAAGAGTTTTAAAATATTTTTTATCTTTTTCTTCAGGGACATGACAGAGGTTGTGCACATCAAGGACAGAAAGGAGGTCATCCACGAGCTGAAGTTTTCACCGGATGGCTCCTTCCTGGCGGTGGGATCAAACGACGGGCTGGTGGACATCTACGCCATCGTCCAGCGTTACAAGAAGGTGGGGGAGTGCAGCCGCTCCACCTCCTTCATCACCCACCTGGACTGGTCAGTCGACAGCCGCTTCCTGCAGACCAACGACGGCGCAGGAGAGCGGCTCTTCTACAGGATGCCAGGTACTCTGTGTCTGAGGCTCCAGCACACTGAAACTTTCATTGTTTGCTTTGACATTATTGTCCCAGAGTCATTGCTGTAGGACTTTGGGACTTGACTTGGGACTTACCTGGCTAGATTTGGGACATCACTGGGGACTTGCCTGTCTAGACTGGGAAATTGACTTGAGACTTGGGACTTACACTTCTACCTGATACCCTTGAACCTCTGACCTTTTGGCCTCCCCTTGTCCTGCAGCAGGAAAGCTGGTTCCTAAAGAGGAGGCGAAGGGGATCTCCTGGATGACATGGACAGGCGTCGTTGGGGCGGAGGTAAATGGCATCTGGCCCAAATACTCCAACATCACCAATGTGAACTCTGTGGACGCCAACTACAGCAGTGCCGTGCTGGTGACAGGAGACGACCTCGGCCTCGTCAAACTTTTCAGGTTCCCTTGCCTCAAGAAAGGTTGGTCTAACAAACAGTCACACGCAAAGAACCTTTCCTCTGCAGGAACCCTTCCAGAAAGCCTTTGTTTCAGCGTAACCAGGGTCTGAATTTTGTTCCTGAGCCTTTCCCTCTGTTCTGATGCATCAACTATCAATCTTGGTTCTTTTAGTTTTAAATGCTTACAAATTTGAAACCTGAAGCTAAACAGACCAAAGTGCTTCATGGTCTCCTCTGTTTTTCCTATGTAAACTCTTCACACCTTCTTCCTCACACAGGAGCCAAATTCAAGAAGTACATAGGCCACTCTGCCCATGTGACAAACGTTCGCTGGTCCAACGACCTGCAGTGGGTTGTCAGCACCGGTGGTGCCGACCACGCTGTCTTCCAGTGGAGGTTCCTGCCCGAGGGCGTCATGAACGGCATCCTGGAGCCCCTCCTTCAAGGTACCATCAAGATTTACTGCTTCAGCATTTATTCCAGTGCTGCCCAACATGCTACCCTGGAATGATGAGACGAACCAATCCAACTCACTCTCAATGTGGGCCAGCCACAACTTCCCCCTCCTAATTTGACAAAATGTGAATTTGTTATCCCTAAATCACCATTTGTAAATGACCATTTTTGACTCCCTTATAGTATCAGTCATCTCAAAACTGCTATTTGTAAATTATAATCATATGTTCATGATATGTTCATTTTAATCAAATATTTGTTATCCCTAAATCACTGTAAATAGCATCCATTTATTATTGTATCTTTAAAACAAAAATCAACATGCTCATAAATATTTAAGCACCATTTGGTAACCTTAAACGTTCATCTCTAACTTGCCGTTTCCCTAAACTACTGTCTGTAAACCCAAAATCACCATCTGTACAGCACTGTAACCTTTGAATCACTATTTATTGTTGCTAAACACACAATTTAGATCATCTTCAATTCAACATTTTTTATCCCTAAATTACAATTTGTAAACCACTGTGTGTGTATGATCTGTAAACACAATCTCAACATAATCAACGTTTTCTTAAATTTTTCTGTACGGGACCATGTACAATATTTTAATGTTTAACTCAACATTTTTTATCCCTAAATAGTCGCCTGTAAACAACTGTATGTCATCATCACTAACTCATCATTTGTTATCAAAATTGCACCTGTTAACCTTCATCAACATATGTATCCTCCTCAAGCTCCTCCCCTCTAAATGCTGCATTGCTATTGGGTATCCCTTAAGAGATATCTGTAAAACCTAAATTACCATATGGCTGTAATCATCATCAAGGACCCATGTTTCTGATTTCAATAAAAATACTTTCCATCCAGTCAAATTCAAAATAGCGTGTTGTTAATAAAGTTTTTTCCTGGTTGCTGTCTTCAGAGGGTTATGCGGACTCCAACAGCGGAGAGTCGGACTCGGATGTGTCGGACGTCCCGGAACTCGACTCAGACATCGAACAGGAAGCTCAGACCAGCTACGAACGTCAGGTGACCAGAAAACAAACCAGTCACATGCTGTACCTGTCTGTCTGTCTCTGTCTGTCTGTCTGACTCACCTGTCTCTGTCTGCAGGTGTATAAGGAGGACCTGCCTCAGCTGAGGAAGAAGCTGATTGGTTCCCTGAAGCGGCAGAAAGCTCCGGAGGAGGGGCTTCGTCTGCAGTTTGTTCACGGGTATAAACAAAGTGAACTGTCAATCAGAGTATCACAGCCAATCCAAACAGACTCCAGACTGACATCATCATGAATCGTCAGGTTTACATGAAATGTTATCGTACTGTGCTTGTGTTTTTCTGTATGAAGTGACCCGCAGTGACCTTTATTGTGGCAGTCATGTTTCCTGTTTGCTGCAGGTATCGGGGCTTTGACTGTCGTAACAACCTGTTCTACAGTCAGACGGGGGAGGTGGTGTACCACGTGGCCGCCATTGCCATCGTTTACAACCGGCTGCAGCACAGTCAGAGGTTTTACCTCGGCCACGACGATGACATCCTCGGCCTCACCGTACACCCGCTCAAAGACTACGTGGCCTCCGCACAGGTACACCTGGCCAATCAGAACGCAGCATGTTACTGTCAGGCTGACTGAGAGTGTTTGTGATTGGTTGTCTGTGTGTTTAGGTGGGCAGAGACCCGGCTGTCCACGTCTGGGACATCCAGACTCTGAAGTGTCTGTCGCTACTAAAGGGACACCACAGCAGAGGAGTGTGTGCCCTGGAGTTCACAGGTACACTCACTGCACAGGACACCATTTTGTATCCCCGAATCACCACCGGTAAACCATAAATCATCTGCACAGCTTAAATCACCATTTGTTATCCCTACGAGATCACTTGCTGGCCCTAAATCACAACCTGCAATCCTTAAATCCCCATTTGTTATTCCTGAATCACCAACTCACCCCCTACAAACACTACAGAACCATTTGTTATCCCTAAATCACAACCTGTAAACCTTAAATCTTTACCAGAAAACCAGACATCTTTAAAATTGAAATTTACAATTTGTTATCCTTAAATCAGAATTTGTGTTCATAACAGAACATGAAGTGTTCAAAGATTCTGTTCATATGAGAGGAAGTTGCTGTGAGATGAATGATTGTGTTTGAGGTGATACGTTGTCTGTCTCCCTGTCACATGTCTCGCTGCCTCCTGTCTCCTGTCTCTGGTCTCCTGTGTCTGTCTCAGTGGACGGGAAGAGTTTGGTCTCTGTGGGAATCGATGAATTTCACTCCATCGTGATCTGGGACTGGAAGAAAGGAGAGAGGCTGGCGAAGGCCAGGTGAACACACCTGTCTGCTTGTGCACGGCGTTCACAGTCCTACCTGTCTGTCATGTTGTTCTGCTGCTCACTATTTGACACCTGTCTGTTAAACCTGCTAACACAAACCCACACACCTGACCTCCTGTCAACGTTACTCACCTGAACACAAGTACAGCCAGCTGGTTACCTTTCCACGCTGCATGTGGCTCGTGGACGACAACATGTTTCCCTCTCGAATACAGAAGAGCACTAAGCTCTCAGCAGCTGCAGCCTGCTGTCTTCATGCATGTTATGAGCATTTTTTCAGGTTATAATGTGTTTAGGTGTTCAACAGGAAACTGACTTAAGTGCATCATAGTGGAGGTGCACTGGCTCCGCTGCTGTCACAGGAAACGTTTACTTGTTTCTGAAATATATGAAGCTTCAGGAACATTGAGGCCAGTTATTTAATGCAGACTGTTCGTCGTCATCTAGAAACTACATTGGTCAGGAGACAGGAGGCGTTTTTACTGTCCAGACAAACCTCCACCTCCGCAAACAAGAAGTCAGACAGGACTGAGGGCCACGGACAGGAAGTCACACGGGACTGAGGGCCACGGACAGGAAGTCAGACAGGACCGAGGGCCACGGACAGGAAGTCAGACATGTGAACTGATGTGTTGTTGGTTTCAGTCTGAACATGTGATTTGTTGAATAATAGCAGACTCTTTAACCTTTAACCTCTGTGTCCTGCAGAGGTCATAAAGAGAAAATCTTTGTGGTGAAGAGTAACCCGTTCAGGATGGACAAACTGGTGACTGTCGGCATGAAACACATCAAGTTCTGGCAACATTCAGGTGCGCTCACTTTTCTCTTCACATCCTCCTGTTTACCTGAAACCTTTGTCCTCGGCACAGTGATGTTTGCTTAAAATAAATATCATGTGATTACAGGAAAAGGGATTTACAACCATATGAACCCAATCAAGTTTGATTATATTGCTATCAGTAGGTCTCTGGTTCATCGTTCATGTTCCCCTCAGGACGAACTGTAAGAACTCTGCTGATCCTCATCTAGCGCCACCAGCAGGTCAACATGCAGAGCCTCAGCTACACTCTGTGTTTACTGCCAACTAGCTAATGTTAGCATGTCAACGTGCTAAGCTAAGCTGGTGACCATGGTGAACATTACAGCTGCTAAGCATCAGCATATATATTTATTACTATCCGGAGAAAACGTCTTTAGAACCTCTTTCTCTATAAAGAAATGATCATCTGGAAAACTCGGTCAGATGTTCCCTCGCTCCTCCTGCAGGTGGCGGTCTGACGTTCAAACGGGGCATTTTCGGGAACCTGGGGAAACAGGAGACGATGATGTCGGCGTGTTATGGTCGATCGGAGGACCTGGTCTTCTCCGGAGCCACTAACGGAGATGTTTACATCTGGAGAGACACGACTCTCATCAAGACCATCAAAGCCCACGACGGCCCCGTGTTCACCATGTGCTCCCTGGACAAGGTAAGACCTAGACCACCTGGTTTATACTTTATCACCATTTCTAAAGGCAGATGAGGGGTTTTAGGAACCACTACTGTGGAAAGACAAGCTGTAATTTAAAGAGTCAAACACAGAAGTCAGTGTATAATGATAATATTATCAGACAAGATTTAAGTTTAAGTGCTAATTTTACTAGAAAAAGTCACAATTCATTTAGAAAAAGTTGTTGTATTATAATAATTTTCGGAGAAGTTGTAATCTTACAAAGATTACTTTGTCATAAGTCATAATTAAGTCATAATTTTAAGACAAAAAATAAATAGTGTGAAAAATACAACTTTATTCTCATAAATTACAGAAGGAAAATATGACGAGATGTGAACTTTTCATTTTTAAACTGGCAGAAAATATGCAACCTAATCTTAAAAATGAAGTATCAAACCGGATCAATAAATTATAACTAGTTAATTATGTGTTTTGTTATTTTGTTTGTGTTGTTTATAGTTTGTTTCAGTTTGCTGATGATTTTATTTAAATTTTTATTATTGGCACCTCTGGACTTCCATAATTGTGAAACTCTGAAGGTGAAAAATAAAATGTTGTAGATGATGAAACATAAAGAGCCATGTTGCGTTCACTGTCCAGGGCTTTGTGACGGGGGGGAAGGACGGCATCGTGGAGCTGTGGGACGATATGTTTGAGAGATGTTTGAAGACGTACGCCATCAAGAGAGCCGCCCTCTCGCCGTCGTCTAAAGGTTTCACTCTTTCTATAATTTATGAATTTGTAAAAATGTAACGATCTCTGCGAGGAATCGTAGAAGTGATGAAGAGTAAATGATGATTTTACAGTTGACTTTATTTAAACTGCTGCTTGTGTTTGGTAATGAGTAATGACAGATGACTTGAGCATCTTCACAGCGTCAAACAGTTCGTTTCAAAAACCTGAAAGCTGCAAAGAGCAGACAAACATATTAAAAACCTAAAGGACGACTTTCCTCAGACGAACTTGCTCCATCAGCAAAGAAAGTTATTGCAGCTTCAAAAGCAAGTCTTATTTTTGTAAAGATTATAGCATTCACCCAAAGACACAGAAGACAGGATGAACACCGGAGGAGGCGAAGCCTTCACTCCCTCACAGACAGAAAGAATTAGAATTTAGAATTCTGTAACTCATTAATATGAACGAGTGCAGTTATTACACTGCGCTGTTTGAATCAGGTCTGCTGCTGGAGGACAACCCGTCCATCAGAGCGATCACTCTGGGTCACGGTCACATCCTGCTGGGAACCAAGAACGGAGAAATCCTCGAGATCGACAAGAGTGGGCCGATGACGCTGCTGGTTCAGGTGAGACACAGAGATGCACACAGACACAAATGAACATGTTATCGTCTCGTGGTGATGCAGATCAGAGCACCGCACTCTGACCGAACCGCCAGCAGATCGGTTGTTTGATGGTCAGTTTGAGGTCCCACTTTTTGGCAGTGTAGAAACTTAAAATTGCACAAAGGCTTCCTTTCTCTCTTTTCACCCACATAGGTGATGCAGGATGCAGTTCTCTCAAAGTTTATTGGCAGTTGTGACCGTACAGTCTGAGAGTACACGTCATATGTTTAGTCAATAATCAAACATCTACAAGAAACACGACGAGGCAAACTACATCTGTCAGCTGTTTAATGTAAACATAATACACCCGCAGGTATCCATGGCAGCCCCGTGGGGTGAAACCTTCCCACCAGCTTGATGATGGGATTTAGTAAAAGGTTCTGTTCAGCAGCTGACCCTTGAAAACTGTGTAATATCTTAAGGCTCACCTTTGGCATCTGGTGTGCTGTGACGAACTCCCGTCACCCCCTTCGATGGGTTCACCTATCAGCCATCTCAAATAACCACGATTGGACCATGTGAAAATAGAAACAACTGCCCAACCCTAACATATAAAACTAAATGTCTCTGATGGATTTACTGACTGCAGGACATTCTGAGTCTCTGCGGGTTGATTTTCATGTTGGTTGTAACTGGTGTGTGCTGTGTTCAGGGTCACATGGAGGGGGAGGTGTGGGGTTTGGCAGCTCACCCTCTACTTCCTGTCTGCGCCACCGTCAGCGACGACAAAACTCTGAGGATCTGGGAGCTGTCGGCCAATCACCGCATGGTCGCTGTCCGCAAACTCAAGAAGGGTGAGATTAAGGAAATCTCCATTTTGTTTAAATATTTTACACACCATAAAATGTTTATCCTTGTGTGTGTTACCTGTCAGGTGGGCGGTGCTGTGCCTTCTCTCCTGATGGTAAAGCTCTGGCAGTCGGTCTGAATGACGGCAGCTTCCTGGTAGTGAATGCCGACACGCTGGAGGACATGGTGACCTTCCACCACCGCAGGGAGCTCATCTCAGACATACGCTTCTCCCAAGGTATTTGACCTCATCGCACAGGGGTGACAGAGGATGAAGATGGTTGGTGAGTCTTGATAAGTCACAGCTGTGTGTGTTTCAGACGCTGGGAAGTACTTGGCTGTGGCATCCCACGATTCCTTTGTGGACATTTACAACGTCCTGACCAGCAAGAGAGTCGGCATCTGTAAAGGAGTCGGCAGCTACATCACACACATCGACTGGGACTCTAGAGGTGAACACACACTCACCTGTACTCCTGCTACGTTAACACTCTGTTAGCAGTAGAGGCTAACGGCTAGCCAGGGCATGATGTTTTAGACACGCTAGCAGTGTAGCTGCAGGGATTACAGTATAAATTCTCAACAAATATTGATTGAATTGTCATGAAGTTTAGTTCAGACATTCATCTTCCTCAAAGAATGAATCCTAATAACTCTGAGTTTCCTTGTAGTGACACCCTCCTCCATACGCTCTTAGCAGGGCACGCTGAGTTCCAGCATGATCAGTTGTTTAGTGGACTCACAGTGATCATGTCTGGTGAAAGCCATGTTGATGTTGTATGGGCTGGAAACTTCAAATACTTGACAAGGTCTACTTCCAGTTGCAAGCCGGTAGCTGTGGTGAGAATCCAGGCTTTGCTCTAGGTTGAAGGTGGGGCTTCTCTCCGGCTCTGAATGATCTCCGGCTCCGGCTCGTGATGATCTTTGGCTCGTGGTAGCGTTAGCTGGTGTTGATAACTGTGGCTACTCTCTCAGCAACTGCTTTAAGCCCTTGGTCTTGGCACCATCTATAGGGCCTGTCTCCAAGCACTTTTTGTGCAGCTGCCGAGGAGGTGTTCTAAAGATCCACTTCCCGCAAAACAAGGGGAGAAATGTGTCTCACTCTTTCTCCAGACATGAAGGTTTGCAGGACTTGGTAGAGCATCGTAGACAGCTTGAACTAGGAACCTGATGCGATGGAAGTCTGCGATGGTGATCTTTCCCATTTAGTCCTTGCTCCTTGCTGTTCCACCCCTACCATCCTGCTGGCTCGTACCTTCTCCACGCGTGGACATTGTTAATCTTGGTCGCCACAAAGTAGCCTAGGCCTGCATGCCCTATTGCTACAGTCCCAACCAGTGCCTTTTGACTCAGCTATGACTCAGCCATCTCCAGTGATCTGTCTGCGCTCAATTTCCTGAAGGTTCAAACCTGCATTCCAGCAGAAGCCACTTTTGGGTCCCTGGATCCATGAACTCTTCAGTCAGGCACCTGATTGGAAGCTGCAGGATGTTACTGGTTCCATAGAGGGGAGTGCTGCTCAGGTCAGCCTAGCCATCTTCACAGATAGCTGCTGATCGTCCTATTCAGACACAATATCACTGTTGTTATGGGCACTGCAAACACCAGCAGAGGCCACAGGATCCAGGGTAGTATGGTGTGTGGGTATATCCAGGCCTTGAATCTCCGATGCCACTCTGCCCTGCGCAGAGTCATGAACCTCTTTCTCAAGATTTTGTGGAGCAACGTTGTTCCCTCTTTGGACGTGATCAACCCTTTCAGAGTGGGTTAGGGTTAGGGTTACCCTTGCAGTCTGGCTCTTAGCTGAAGGCCACTTGATCTGCTTCTGAGGGACTATTCTGCAAGGATTGGAAGGCTCTGCTACATGGAGGGACTGGGTTCTGTGGGATGGTTCTAGGAGGGGCTTCTTAGGCATCTCATCAGCATCAGATCCTGTGCAGCGCAGTTAGCAAGCTAACAAGATAGCATATAAAATTGTACCTATTAAATATACATATTAACATTAATATGCTGAAATGCAAAATGACACATGGTAATTGTCAGCATGTGCATCTTAGCATGTTAGCATGTTACCCACATATGAAATGTACATTTTAACATTATTAAGCTCAAATGCTAAGTTTTACATACTTAATGTACATGCTAACATTTTTCGTCGATAGGTAAACTGCTGCAGGTGAACACTGGAGCTAAAGAGCAGTTGTTCTTTGAGGCTCCGCGAGGACGCAAACAGAACATCAGTGTGGCAGAGGTTTGTTTGCAGTCAAAGTCTACGGATCATCAGGATGTTTCCAGTTTTGCACATAGACACATTTGTTTTTGTGTTCCCAGTTTGAGAAGCTGGACTGGGCGAGCTGGACGTCTGTCCTGGGTCCGACCTGTGAGGGAATATGGCCGACACTCAGCTTCGTTAATGCTGCCTCGCTTACCAAAGATCACAAACTCCTTGCCACCGGAGACGACTTCGGCTTCCTCAAACTGTTCAGCTTCCCGTCCAGGGTGAGAAGCACTCAGTCTGCTGGTCTGTTCTCTGCCGGTGAAACGTGATGGAAAGACACTGTTCATTGAAAGTCGATGAAGTCAGCTGCATTCTTATATCATGTGTTCTGGTTTTGCTTTTAAAATGTTTTAGAAACTTGTTCTATCAACATAAAACCAAAGAAAGTTTGATCTGATTTCTATATTTAAACCTAAAAATATCTGTGTGTGTGTGTTTGTGCAGATATTTAAGAGGGAAGATCAGGGAGTGCTGGACATTTAGAGACCACTGTCCGGTCTGTGAGCACAGCTAACATGCTAACTAGCCGGACCTATCCATAAAAAATATCTTGCTAAGAGAGCTGGCTGAAGCTGAGGTTCATGTTAAACCAGCTGCAAAACAGAGCCTTTCTATTGTTTTTTCTTTAAGACTTCTCTTTTTTTCTCTTTGTTCTACCTGTGACCTCTGACCCTCTGCCCAGGGACAGCAGGTGAAAATTAGCCTGCTAGGCTAACTAGCATATTTACAGTTTTTTTCCTTTATGAATATACAAAAGTAGTATACACACAGATTGGGTGCTCATTTCAATTTATGTAATGTTTAATGTTCAGACATAATGTTTATGAGGTCCTGGAGTGACATCATGAGGCTCCACTGCTTGTGGCAACACTGCAACATCATTTGGAAACCGATGGACACTAAATGGTACTGTATGTTTTTGGGACAAATGTAAAAAAACGCCGCTTTGGTCTTTTTAAAGGGGAGTTTTATCCAAACTACAGGTCAGATATCTATAAACTCTTGTTTTCTTCTCATTCTTATTGTTCTCTTATTGACTTCAGGGCCAGTTTGCCAAGTTCAAGAAGTATGTGGGTCACAGCACCAACGTGACAAATGTCCGCTGGTCCAATGACGACTCCATGCTGCTGACGGTGGGCGGGGCAGACACGGCACTGATGATCTGGACCAGAGAGCCGCCAGGTCACAAAGAGAGCAAAGCTGTAGACAGCGAGGAGTCAGACGACGACACGGAGGAGGACGGAGGTAACACAGTCTGAGCTTTTATTCTGAAAGTCTCCCCTCACTGTATCTGCTGACAGCTGACTTTGTGTTTGTAGAGAAATTTGAGGTTTTCTGAGTTTGATCACAGCAGCATCTGGTGGACATTCGTGGAGCTGCAGCTACTGAGGTCGCTGGTTGATCCAAACACTGTGTATGAAGTCAGTTCAGTCTGTCTGCACTCAGAGGACTTGTGTTTTCAGGGTACGACAGCGACGTGGCCCGGGAGAAGGTGGTGGACTACGTTACCAAGATCTACTCTGCCAGCATCAGGAACATGTCAGGAACCAGACCTCACCTGCAGCACAAAGAGCTTCCTGTGGAGGAGAGGTACTGTGAGCAGACACAGTTTAACTAATGTTATCTGAACCGCTCCTGAACCTGTTTCCCATTCAGGCCTCCTGTGAGTCGAGCTGCACCGCTGCCTGACAAACTGCTCAGGAACAACGTGACCAAGAAGAAGAAGGTGGTTGAGGTCAGTACGACGCTCCACCATCAGTCCACTGACACACAACTTCCCTTTAAACAGGTGTGTTTGGTTCCCAGGAGCTGCTGTTGGAGCACGTCTTCGGCTACAGAGGCTTCGACTGTCGTAACAACCTGCATTACCTCAACGACGGTGCTGACATCATCTTCCACACCGCTGCCGCCGTGGTCATCCAGAACCTGTCCGCCGGTCAGTGCATCTCTGACTGCTCGTATTTTAAATGCTGTTGTTGTTGATGGTGACATCACACTTCCTGCTTCCTGTCCTATCAGGGACCCAGAGTTTCTACCTGGAGCACACTGACGACATCCTCTGTCTGACTGTCAATCAACACCCAAAATACCAAAACATCATCGCTACAGGACAGATCGGTGAGTCGCAGAGTGCAAAGTCAGCTCTGTAACCGACGTGTTTATTTGCTTTTCAAGTCCAACTGCCATGAAACCAGAGGGATTGGAGACCCCCTGAGACAGAGCCTGAAATGACTGTTAACATTTCGCCAAGCAATCACAAAGGAACAAATTGATTGTTTGTGTCTTTTTCAGTCTGTGGCTCTTATATCGGAGAGATTGGGGGCCCAGGGGTCCGAGGGGTCTGAGGGCTGGGGGGCCCAGGGGTCCAGAGGGGGGGCCCAGGGCTCTGCTGTCACATTCACGTTCATGCCCATATTTTCTTCACTGTTATCATTATCTGTGTTCAGCTAACATGCTAACTGTCCTGCAACACACTGTCACAGCTCTGCTCAGCTTTATATCCAGTTACTCTGGAAAGATGAATGAATTGTTAGTCTTTGGAGGTGATAAGAACGCAATAAGGACACGTAAATCCTCTTTATTGAGCTAGCCTGCAGAGAGAGCCCAGTCTGTATTTCTAACGTCTGTTTTACCACCTCTCCTCAAAGAGTGACGGGGCCGTTATTTACCTGTAGAAGGTACCGGACGTTATTCTGTCTGACGAGTCGGAGCACTCATATTTTAGTACGAAGCCTCATTTACTACTCAACACTTCCTGTATCAGTTTCAAATTAAAAGCCCTCTGTGTTTCAGTGGACAGAAACCCTAACCTTTCATTTTTTAATGTGGCCTTTATTGTGAAACATTTGCAATTACTTTGATTTACAAGGTTCCCACATCTAGCTGCTGCCATCTTGTGGTACTTGTACATTACTACAACACATAGTTTGGTTGAGACATTAACGCACACATCTGCAGTGACTGAAATCAGATCGTTCCATTGCTGAATTTAAATTAAAGTGATGAAAATGTACTTTCTGCTCACCGTAGTTGGTTTGCATGTGGCAGCCACCACAGTTTGTCCAGAACCAAACAGAGGGCATATTTGTTGTTCTCATGCATGACTGGCTGCTTTTTGCCCATTGCACTTCTTTTCTTTTCCACTGCTTCCTCATTGTCACCGCCTCACCTCATCACCAGGTGACATCACTGACCTGCCAGGTAAGACTGATTTTTCTGCCGCCCCTCTCACTGATCCATTCACACAGGTGTTTCTGTTGACATTCATGTGGAGAACACCGTGTTTAACCTGTCGGTGTCATTGGCTCTCGGCGTGTAGAGGCTGAAGTGTCCTGTGAGTCTCGGCAGTCAGGATCCTGTTCAGGTCTGGTCTAGTTGTTCTGTATGTGGCTTGAACCCCCCCAACCACTCTGTCTGTCAGAGACCATGTCTACACTAATGTGGATTCAGATGAAAACACAGCTTCTTTGTGCAATCCATTCACACTAAACCCCTGTTTTAAACCAGTGAAAACCCGACGTCCTGTCCCTTCAATTCTCTGAGCTCTTCTTCAGGAGAGTCTTCATCTGGCCAAATACGTTCCAGAAAAGTCCTTGTTACTTCATTCATATAAAAAGTATGAAACAGTTTGAGGAAAACAACACACTTCGAGGACGAAAAACCGATGAATCAACAAAACAGGCTTCAGAATGTGATGAACTGCTCGGTGCAAATACACCATGTTTATGATCTTAGTTAGCTAAACTTGCTGTATTTGTCATTCAATTCAATTCAGTTTTATTTATATAGCACTATAACAGAGTTATCTCATAGCACTTGTTAATATAGAGCAAGTCTAAACCAACTCTATATGTATAGACCCAACATTTCCATATGCATATATATAACGTGCCTCTGCACTTACAATACTTT